>JAHFZB010000077.1:227500-285685 GCA_036884735.1 Huso huso | reverse complement strand
TGCACTCACTGACTCGCCTTGCTCGCCCGGGGCCAGTACCAGATAGGTGAGGCCGGAGTTTTACGTTTGGTTCTGCCTCGGCATGACAAAATAGCCAGCGAAAACAAGCTGCACCACGACGGTGCAGCACCAGCTAGGCTCGCCTCAGATGTGCCAGTGGAAAAGGGGCATCAGAGACTGGGAAACTTGTCATATTGACTGGAGAAAGGACAAATAAACTGTTCTGAATAGTATCTGCTAAAATATACATAACAAAAAACACAAACTTTGCAATTTTGAGATGCTGATTCAATCTTAATTAAGTAGCAGGAGGTGTGTGCTGAGCTTTTCCCCTGATTGGGGGTCAGATATTATAGCTGGCTATAACCCCCCCCCAGAAAAAAAGAATGGACAGAGAACAGCACTGCACACACACCCCATTGCTACTGCATGCAAAATACCAGGCTTGAGGAGTGAAACCAAGATCCCCGCCGATAGGGTTGAAGACTGTGTTTATATTGTTTTTTTTTTGTAGGTTTAGGTGGGCATTCTACAATGTAAGAATTTATAAATGAGAGAAATATAAAAGGTAGACAACGTTGTTGGTAATTCTACCAATACAGATTGATTTTAATACAGAGACATCCTTGTATGTTAACAGTGTTTATAATGTTTGAAATATAGGTCATGTTGTTTTTTGATTGCAAAGTATAGTTTAGTAAGAATCTCTTTACAAACACTAGGTACAATTGAGGGGGGGAGTTAAACTGAGTTTATAACACATTGGTTTGTACAAGCATTGTAAAGGGTGGGTTGAGAAACATATGACAAACATTTTAATTGTATTAACGGCTCATATTGCCTGAAAAGTAATTGGGTTCTTAGACTATAACTATATAACATAAAAAAAATAAGTACATAGTACTACTACTATTGAAGTATGCATAGAATTAAAGTACAACACATTACTTTGTCTAGATAATGCACTAAAACATTTGTTTTATTCAAACCAAACACAGACATACACACACAGTCCCATACAGACACACACTAAGTTTGGAGAAATAATTGGGGCAACCTTGCCCAGCAGGTTGCCCCAATTGTTCCTTCTAACTTGCTTGTGTTTTTTTATGCAAGTTCAATTGCTCAAACCCTACCCCTGCTTTGTGAAGATGGCAGCATTGCTGTAGGTATTGTTCCTTTCTAGTCTGGCCTGCAAAATAATAACTTCGAAAACGGAATATTATATAATTAATATTATAGAGACATCAATTATAAAACAAGCAAAGAGGTAAACCAAAAAATCCAAATCCAGTTTATATTCTATCATGAAATACACAGCAATGGACAGGACTTGTTGCAGTTCATTCACTATATTCTGTCATGAAATGTGGCTGTTGGAAAATCTTCTGTGCATTTCCTACTTTTCCTTGACTGCTCACAGTAATTTTCATAACACCTGAAATATATGAAGTCTTACAACCACTTCTGTGGAAAATTATATCTGCTTCCAATTTGCTTGAAATTCCCGGGTTCACATACAGTGGGGGGTTTATGGACATGAGACTGGCAGCTTAAGAAAATAAAATAAAGAAGCAGCAGGTGCCAAGAAACCCATTGCTGTGCATTTCATAAGAAACACAATTGCATATTGTTTGGTGAGCTCACAGTCATGACAAAGTTGTCTCATTTTGCCAAGATGGCCCATGTGAAACGCCCTTCTGTGCCACTGCAATCTTAAGTGAGGGGTGGGGGTGTTCATGGTATAATTTATGACCGGTCACACTGAGGTTACAGTGGGGATCTGAAGGAGGCGGATATTTTGACCCCGGGTCGCAAATTATGCCATGAACAGTTTACTTACAGACTATATATCTCGAGTTGTAACTTGGTGGTCTGGACAACAAAGAGGACGGAGGTTTACAGTCACTATCTATACAGCACAGATAGTTTAGCAGTTTCTGGGGTCTGAATCAGTTTGCTGCACTATTTCACTTTAAACGTGTAGTTTCAGACACTCTTAGGTGAAATTTCAATATGGCTGAAATGTGAAACATTATGATGTTATCTAGAGGACGTTAGTTGCAGGCATTCTTGACAGATATGCCTCCAATACACTATGTTTGAAGCGTCACTATGAGCTTTTACAAGTGCTCCTGACCTTGTTTTTTTATTGCTTTCACATTGCTTTGGGTCCCGCTTGTAATGCTGCAAATGTACGAAACAAATTAAACCCCCTAGCAGATTCTAAAAAAAAAAATTAAGCAATCCTGTAAAGTATTTTGCTGCCAGGACATTTTTTGCAGGTAAATCACTGGGTGGCCTGTCATTAACTTTTGATAAATTAGAGCAGGGAAGTTTTAGAAGGATGCAACCACATTCTGCTCACTCAAAATATCCCTATGCTGCCTACATTTCTCAAATCCAACCCATGGTGAAGTTCACTGGTGGTCCATCTACTAAAAAACTAAGATGCCACCATAAGAACCCAATGGAATGGGAGAGGCATAGACAGACCTGCTAGGGTGAAACGCCACATCACGACAGTCCCTTTTGCTTGGTGTTACAGTGTTATTTCATACAACAATGAAGATACATTCAACAAAACTTCGATTTATGTTTTTATTTTGTTTAACCTTACTCAGGCAGAGGCCAAGGAAGCTGTACCTGACAAAAAACTGGATAGAGGGTGAAGTTGGGGAGAGAGCTATATGACAAACTGTTGGAATGGCTGCCCCCGGTCACGAAATTTCCGCCAAGGAGCTGCGGCATCGCCGACCGGGCTGGACCAGCTCAGGAGGGACGTCAACATCAGCAGGACGGGTGGCAGCTCGGTGGCTGTCGTAGGTGGGGTTGGCCACGATCGGGTCCTTAATCTTGGCTGTGGCTACCGCCTGGCTGTTCACGCCACTGGTGGTGGGCCACAGGGGGCACAGCAGCCGCGGGTGGCTGGGGCGGCCACATCTGCCATCTCCCAGATCAGGGAGAGCTACAAGAACGGGTGAGGAGTTTAAAAGCGCCAGGAAGATCATGGAGGCAGACGAAAAGTGCTGCAGAGGTAGCTGGACCCTGGAGAAGCTGCGCATCATGGGGGGATCGACATCTCATCTTCCAAGGGAATTACTTGGTCTGGGACCAGTTTGCGGTTTCAGACCGCAGAGCTCTGCATATGGTCACACAGAGGATCTTATCTGCATTTATGTGTTTTTGGGCAGCTGCCAGTATGGGGCTGCCCCACAAGGCACTGGCATATTCTGTTAGCAAAGGCGGCGGATTGGCTTTCCATGGTATGGATAAATTGGGACCTCTGACTTCCAAGCTGACACAAAAAACTCCTCTTCCTCAGCTCTAAAGTGGGTACTATAGTGACGCATGGGCTAGGTAAGTCTTCGCCTTTCTTCATTAATTGGGAAAATATATAGATTAAAAACAAATATGTTTTAAGTGATGGTAAGAGTAAATATCTATTAGACGGTTTCAGAGAACTTTTGAATCCCTCAGCAACCCACAGGTGACTACACATGTGGTCTGAAGTGAACCCAGCTTCTGTACCAGTTAAGCAGTGTGTGCTGGAAAAAAGCCTTGTCAGAACATGGGTCAGGTAAGAGAACAGTGAGGGTCTTACCTGAGAATTTCCCGTCTTTTTCAGCTTTGTCGCCTCACTCTCTCTTTCTGGATGAACCCTGGACATCTACTCTTCCCTCCCCTCTCTGTTCCACCCCGACTGTCCTGTTGGGTGACTTCAACATCCATCTCTCCAACCCCAGCCACTCTGCTGGATTCCTCCCTCCTTCACCCCTTTCCCGACTTCTGTCTCTCCGTCCCCTCCCACCCACAAAGCTGGCCAACTGACCTCACCTTCTCCAGGGCCTGCTGCCCTCCACCCTCTCTGTCACCCCTGACCTCTCTGATCACTATTTCATCTCTTTTCTCTGCCTCCCCTCCTCCTGCCCCCTCTCCCACTGTCACCTCTCCTCGTAACCTCCAATCTCTCCCCTCTGTCCTTGCCTCCACTGCTCTTCACCTCCCTCCCATCGACCTTTTTCACAACCTCCGTAGACTCTGCTACCTCCACCCTCTTCTCCTCACTCACCTCCCTCGACTCCTCTGTCCCCTCACCTCCCGACCTGCTCGCCCCTCCACTCCCCATCCCTGGCTCTCCTCTGCGCCTCCACTCGGCAAGAATCACACCGCGATCTGCTGAAAAGAAATGGAAGAGAACCAAACCCCTGCTGCCCCAGACCTTACCGCACTCTCCTCTCCTCCTTCTCCTCTCACTCTCCTCTGCTAAATGTGCTTATTTCCAATCTGTAATCCAAGCCTCCACTAACAACCCACGAAACTATTCTCACCTTCTCCTCCTCCTAAACCCTCCCCCTCCTCCCTCCTCTATCTCCCTGATGACTTTGCCTCCTTCTTCTCTTCTAAAATCTCAGATATCCGCAAACTCTTTAACACCTCTCCCTCCCGCACCCCTCCTGCTCCAACCCCTACACCCACTACATCCCCTACTAACTTGCCCTCCTTCTCCACCTTCTTGCTCCTCTCAGACTCTGACCTCTCCTCCTGCTCCAGGGTCACAAACCCACCACGTGTGCCTTGGACCCCTCCCACTCACCTCTTTAAGCTGCTGCCTGCTCTACTCCCTTCATCTCCTCCCTCCTCAACACCTCTCTACTTTCTGGTATCTTTCCCTCTGCCTTCAAAAAGCCTCTATCACTCCCTCCTCAAAAACCCTACCGACCCCACCTCCCTCCAGAGCTACCGTCCCTGTCTCCTCCTATCCTTCCTCTCTAAAACCCTCGAAAGGACTGTACACCGCCAGCTCTCTGCTTTCCTGTCTAACCACCTCTGCTTGACCCTTCCAATCTGGCTTTGTTTGCTCACTCCACTGAAACCGCCCCTCCTGTCTGTCACCACCACTTAAGTGTGCCCGAGCTGCCTCTCTCCTCTGTCCTAATTCTCCTCGACCTCTCTGCTGCCTTTGACACTGTTGATCACTCTATTCTACTATCATCTCTTGCTGACCTGGGGATCTCTGGCACTGCTCTGGCCTGGTTCTCTCCTACCTCTCCAACCGCACTTACCAGGGAACCTGGGGAGCAACCTCCACACCTCACCCCTCTCTTAACTGAGTCCCCCTAAGGGTCAGTCCTCCTCCTGTTCTCTCTACACCCCGCTCCCTGGGCCCCTCATCGCATCCTATGGTTTCTCATACCATTTGTATGCTGATGATGCTCAGATTTTCCTCCTCCCCCACCTCTGACTCCACCATCTCCTCCCGTATCTCTACCTGTCTGTCTGCTATTTCCTCCTGGATGCACTCGCATTACCTCAAACTCAACCTCTAAATCTGACCTCCTTTTTTCCCCTCCTCCCCTCCTCTGATCTCTATCTCTGTTCCTCTGAATCCACCACACTTTCTCCCTCTTCCTCCGCAAGAACCTTGAGTCACCCTGGACCCTTCTGCCTCTCTTATTCCCAGCACATCTCCACTCTGGCACGCACTTGCCGATTCTTCCTGAGTAACATCCAAGAATCCACCCTTCCTCACCAGCTATGCTACCCAGCTCCTGGTCCAGGCCCTGGTCCTCCCCTGCCCCCAGATACTGCAACTCCTCCTGGCTGGCCTCCCGCGCCTGCCACCTGTCCGCCTAGCTCATCCAGAACTCTGCTGCCCGCCTGGTGTTCTCTGCTGCCTTGCCCACGCTACTCCACTACTCCGCTTTCGCCCACTGGCTCCTGATCACCGCCGCATCCAGTTCAAGACTCTTGTACTAGCCTACAGATGATGCCTTGACCAGACTGCACCCAGCTACCTCCAGACCCTCATCTCTTTCCACACCCCACTCGACCTCTCGCCCGCCTGCACTAGAAGACTGGTTTCTACCTCCCACGCCCCCCTGCCTCCAGAGCCCGCTTTCCTTCTCCCACCCTTGCTCCGCAGTGGTGGAATGACCTTTCCTACAGATGTCAGGACTGCCCAGTCCCTGACCATTCCGCGCCCTTAAGACTCACCTCTTCAAACAGCACCTGTAGAACTCCTCTGTTTGTATCCTGGGACACTATCACCCTTCATTTAAAATGTGCTTTATTTTGCTCTTTATCTGCCCCCCTATTTTACTGCATTTAATCCTGTACTTCAGAATACTGTAATCTGCCAAGTGTTTAACCTTGTAGTATTTTGTACTTAATCATATCCTGATGTAACTATCACTATTTAATCATATCCGATGTAACTATCACTATTATCTGCTTGTGGCAATGTGCCCCGGCCCCTGTGCATATATTATGTGTTGTATGGTGCGTGCGTGTGTTAATGTTGGTGTATAGTCATTAGTACACGGGATATAAACGGGTCTGTGTTTCACGTGGTATTTAAAAATGTAGATTTATATTTAGGCACGAGGAGGGGGCAATAAATCACTTCACGTGGCTGGTAAAATGTAATGTGTGGTCAC
The DNA here is from genome assembly GCA_036884735.1 of Huso huso. NCBI lineage: Eukaryota > Metazoa > Chordata > Actinopteri > Acipenseriformes > Acipenseridae > Huso > Huso huso. The sequence continues at coordinate 279,245 of JAHFZB010000077.1, read as the reverse complement.
GGGAGTACACTTAACTAATTCACGTGTTGGGATTCAAGTGAGTAATTAATTAGTAATTGAATCCCAGCACAACAGTATATATAGATGCACATTTCTTTTCACTGGGGTTGGGTGTTCGAGAGGGAGAACGGGTGAGAGAGAAGGAGAACGTAAAAGTGAAGTAAAATAATAATCTAGAAGTGTTTGTACCACCGTGTTTGTTTGTCTCTCTGTGCACCGCTTGTTAAGTGTTTAGTATGTTTTGTTTGTCTATTTATTTTGGCGCAAGTGTCGCGTCCTGTGTTTTTGTCTGTTCAAACCTTTTATTTTCTGTTCTGTTTATTAAATGCTGAGCGAAAGATCCGCTCAGCTTCACCAAACCACACATCTCTGTCTGTTTATTTCCTGCTTCTGGTCTGACGCCACCCACCCGGCCCTCTTTTGTGACACTGCTGTATTATTGAATTGTGGTTTGTCACACTTGAACAAAAAGTTATTGTATTTCTTGCTCTTATTGTATTACTTGTATTGTAACACTTGAAATGTATTTGCTTACGATTGTAAGTCGCCCTGGATAAGGGTGTCTGTTAAAAAAATAATAATAATAATAATAATAATTTGTTGATATTCAGGGCCATTTAAACCCGCTTGACTGTGGAAAAAAATACTTTTAAACAGCGTGTCTAAAATTAACTGCATGCGGTGAAAATTAATTAGACCTGACGTGCCTGACGCTACGATTAATAAATGGACCCCAATGTAGAATGCAACGGATAAGGCCAGTGCACCTATCAGTAGAAATCGATTTCTATTTATTGTAAAGGTGTTTAAAAAAGCAGACCATCTAAGTGTTTTATCTGAGAGACTTACAAAAACAGGTAGCCGTATAAAATAGAATATCTAACTAAAAAAATTTGAGAATCATGCAAGGGAAGTCTCTTAATGATAAACTGAAGTTCGACCAGACCAAAGCAAACCGCTCCAAGGAACTGTGCATGTCCACTCTGTCACTCACCGCACATTGACACTCTCAGTATGGTGCACACAGAACTCAAACAGACATACAAATACAGCAGGTATTTGTTTTCAACCAATCAGGCTTTCATGTATGTGTTGCCAGCTAAAAGTTAGTCTGATAAATGTAATAATATTATTGTATTATATAATACTAGTAATAAAAAAACAGCTGTTACAAAGCTAAAGCCAAAGACGGTGATAGATAGCTAACTCATTTTTAATCCTACCAAGTTAATGTCACTAAATGATTCTGTCCAAATATATTCAGAATTTATTTGTCATAATAAATTTTAAAAATGACTCCCATTTTAACACCTGGGCAGACAAGCGCTTTTTAAGGGTTCGGATTTTACTGTAGTAATGTCATTCCAGAAAGATAAACACACATAACCTTCTTCAGAACACGCTAAGAAAAGTACCGCGTAGGACTGTGAGGCAAAACAGAACAGCTGTTCATATGCCATGGTTCTAAGATTTTTGGTCAGCTGCCGTCTAAGCAACGCCTTCTCTCATTGGATAGTGGATGCTATTCAGTTAGCATATGATTCTATGGGCCTTCCGCCACCAGGGCAGTTGAAGGCACATTCCACTAGGGGTATGGCAACATCCTGGGCCCTCTTTAGAGGGGTGCCAATGTCTGACATTTGTCTGACATTTGCGCTTTCGCAGCCAGTTGGGTTACACCGCGATACATTTATGAGGTTTCTACTGGCTGAATGTACCAGAACTCTGCTACGTCATTTGGAGCATCTGTGTTACACTCTATGACGCCTCAGGTTGCGGACGGTAGAGTGGTTGACAATATAGTGGCTGGCTATTCCACCCTAGGACAGGTGTCATTATGGCATAGACGCTGAGGCGCAGCTCCGCATATGCGAGATGTACTGCCTACACAGTTGCTATGACGCAAGTCTGTCCTACTGCCGAGAATCCTCCCACACAGCTTGGGTACACTGTTCACACCTTGATGGTTATTATCGACTGAAGAATCGATAGGTTGCGGATGCAAACCCGTTCCCTGAAAGAGAAAAATAACCACCGCCAGGTCGCCTGAGGCCTTCACGGGCCTGAAGGGCAAAAAGAGGAAGTGGCTCCGCGCGCTGCGGTATAGTAAGCTCCCAGGGGAGCGGGCTTGCACGGTAGCTTGCGCTGGAGGCCTATCGGCAGCTTTGACATAAAGCTCAGCTAATCCCTACTGCCTGACGGCAATGTCCCATACCTTGATGGTTATTTTCTTCTTTAGGGAACCGGGTTGCATCTGCAACTCCATCGTTACGAGCACAAGTGTTTAAAGTGTAATTTGTATTTAGGCACGAGGATTGCACATCACTTCACGCGCAGATAAAATGTGTATAATGTGTGTCAATGGGAGTACACTGATTAATTCATCGCAGATGTACCGAGACTCCAATTGAATGATTGATTAGCAATCGAGTCTCGGCACAGATGTATAAAGGTGCACGCTTTTCACCCACTCCGGGTTGTGTGTTCGTTAGTGGAGAACGGGTGGAGTTAGGAGAGAATTATAAATACAAACCAGCGCAGTACTTGTTTATTGTTTCGTCCATGTCTGTTTTGTTTGTTCGTTTGTTTGGCCAACGCTACTTTATTTTCAGTGTTTTGTGAAACTGTTTGTTTTATTCTTTAATAAATGTACTGAGCGCCACAGCAGCTCAGTTTTCACCCGAAGCAACTGTGTTTTTGGTTCCTGTTTCTGGTCTGACGTCACCCCCTACAAGCAGCTTTGCCAATATGTTTCATACAGCTGCTTTTTTCTCTCTGCTGTATGGAAAGTCACCTCTGACACTTTCTTCAACAGCAGTTATGTACAAGACGTTATTTATAAACTGATAACTAAGATCATGCAACAGTCTCTTGAGACAGGCTGTGAACAGGATGGCTGAGTGACATTTATGGTGATATCAGACCAGAAACGGAAACCAAAATAGAAGTACTAGCAGTGAAACTGAGATGCTACGGCAGTCAGTGTTTTATTAAACTAAACAAAAGTAACTATTTTACAGAACAAAAAAACACACACAAAAAAGAATAGACGCAGAGGCCAAAAAACAAAGAATAACAGAAACAAGCAAAACGAGTATCTTCATGCAGTAAAATAAAGGTAGCAAGGTTCTTTCGCCAAACTAAACTCCTCTCTCGTTGTCCACTTTAAACTTTCCATGCAGCTGAACTGCCGGTCTTTTATATCCTCTGGCCGAGGGGTTAACTAACTATTAATTATCCTATTACCCTCGGCCAGCATCTGCACGGGTTTATTAAATGATATAAAAAATAATAAACAATAATGGCGGACGGCATCTCGCCGTCCTTGCCAAACAATAATAAAATTAAACCAGGGTTTTTTCAAGCCGTCATATTATAATATAAATCATAATAATTAATAAATAAATAGACAAATAAATACACAAAGGCAAATAGATTGTAGAATTGCAAACATAACAGCGATCCACAAAAAAGGGAGACAAAACTGAACCAGGTAACTACAGACCAATAAGCCTGAATTCTATTATATGTAAACTTATGGAAACTATAATAAGATCCAAATGGAAAATTACCTATATGGTAACAATATTCTGGAGACAGTCAGCATGTTTTAGGAAAGGAGAGATTGTGTCTAACTAACCTGCTTTATTTTCTTTAAGGATGCAACATCGACAATGGATAATTGCAAAGCATATGACATGATTTATTTAGATTTCCAGAAAGCTTTTGACAAAGTCCTGTATAAAAGATTAATCCCCAAACTGAATGCAGTAGGGATTCAAGGAAATGCAGCCACATGGATTAGGGAGTGGTTAACATGTAGAAAGCAGAAAGTACTGATTAGAGGAGAAAACTCAAAATGGAGTGAGGTAACCAGTGGAGGGCCACAGGGATCAGTATTAGGTCCTCTGCTCTTCCTACTAATCTACTTAGATTCTGGTATAGTAAGCAAACTTGTTACAATTGCAGACGACACAAAAATAGGAGGTGTGGCAAACACCGTTGCAGCAGCAAAGGTCATTCAAAATGATCTAGACAGCGTTCAGAACTGGGCAGACACATGGCAAATGACATGTAATACAGAAAAGTGTAAGGCACTGCACGCAGGCAATAAAAATGTGCATCATAAATATCATATGGGAGATACTGAAATTATAGAAGGAATCTATGAAAAAGACCTAGGAGTTTATGTTGACTCAGAAATGTCTTCATCTAGACAATGTGGGGAAGCTATAAAAAAGGCCAACAAGATGCTCGGTTATATTGTGAAAAGTGTTGAATTTAAATCAAGGGAAGTAATGTTACAACTGTACAATGCATTAGTAAGACCTCATCTTGAATATTGTGTTCAGTTCTGGTCACCTCACTAAAAAAAAGGATATTGCTCTAGATAAGAGTGCAAAGAAGAGCGACCTAAATTATTACAGGTTTAAAAGGCATGTCATATGCAGACAGGCAAAAAGAACTGAATCTAGTCAGTCTTGAACAATGAAGACAACGCGGCGATCTGACTCAAGCCTTCAAAATTCTAAAAGGTATTGACAATGTCGACCCAGGGACTTTTTCAACCTAAAAAAGGAAACAAGGACCGGGGGGGTCACAGGTGGAGATTAGATAAAGGGGCATTCAGAACAGAAAATAGGGAGGCAATTTTTTTATACAGAGAATTGTAGGAGTCTGGAACCAACTCCAAGTAATGTTGTTGAAGCTGACACCCTGGGATCCTTCAAGAAGCTGCTTGATGAGATTCTGGGATCAATAAGCTACCAACAACCAAACGAGCAAGATGGGCCGAATGGCCTCCTCTCGTTTTGTAACCTTTCTTATGTCCTAGTGACAGCTTTGGTGAAAATTAATACAAATATTGGTAGATTCAATATTTACCTGGCACCACAGATTGCCAACCATTGCAAGTTGACGAGACTTTGCAGCATCATTGGACAGCTCTCCCACAAGCACTCTTGTGAGCCTTCTGTGTCGGTCGATGCATCGTAGACTTCAGGCATGTCTCAGGGCACAAGCTGGTCACACCCGTTACGAGGCATCAGTGACCCCTGCATGTTTTTATGACATCTGTTACTGTATGTCACAGCCAATCCAAACCAGTGTGGACTGTTTTTTTCCCTCTGCTTATTGAATTGATAAACTGAACCGCAATGAATTGGCAATATGAACTTTGGAGAAAGCAGAGTGTAAGGAATAGGTGTAGCAGGATCAAAGAAAATAACTTCACATTACATTGCTTTTACAGGTCAGATTTATTGGACAAAGGTGCGCGGAGTAACCCGTATACTCTGAATACAGCCAATGAACTGTACAATTCAATTCTGGATTTTCTCAGTTTAAATACATTTCTTAAAAGCATTACAGCATACAAGTATCATGTCAAAATGACTTTAGTTCCCACAAAGAAGCTGCTCATTTGCTTTTGCTGTTTACCTTCCTCAACCTTGCAGTCATCCATACACCATTTGTACACACTAAATTAACACAAATCATTCTATTTTGATTATATTTAAAACACATTTTCTCAATTTAGGAACAGGTTGCACTAATAAAGTACCAGGGACATTTAAAAAGCCTTTCCAAGAATGTCCCCATTTCTAAGCTCAAAAGTTCCAAGTAAAGATACTAAGAACATAAGAAAGGTTACAAAGGTTACAGTACGTCAGTACTGATGTTTTCCATGTTGCTGTTTCTTGTGTGCAATCACTCTCTGGATTTGGGCGGAGATTGTCTCTCGGCTTCTCTTCACATTGCTCTTTGCCACCTCCAGCAGGTCCTTTATATCTTCCTCGCTGTACGAGACTTTGAATGTGCTGTACCGAGATTGCCACTTGTTTATGTCACCTGACAACAAAATAAAAGATAATAATTGAGGGAGAGAAACACACACTGACTGACTGATTGGACAATACAGCATATACACACTCCACTGAAAGAGAGAGGGGGCAGAGGTGAATACAGACACCCCTCACTGTACGCTACAATACCCTCAGCCAAAAAGCCTTAGTTTCTCCCTCCATGCCTGTCTTTCCTACTCTCAACATGTCTCTTCCCTGGCACACACTTTTACCGTTTCATATAAACATATTCACACGAAACATATAAAGTGTGAATATATCCTTTTTTCACTACTTACTCTACTCAGCTTTTAGTCCTGTCAGGACCTCTTTTGACTGGCAAAGTGATTATAAATGGCTACAAACAAACGTTTTAAACGTTTCTGTATTTTTCCCGGGTAGAAACGGCAATAAGTAATCGGTTATTTTCTTTATGATTTAAAAATACTATTTGATAGTTAATTGATGTATTTACAGACATTATTATGTCTATAAGGGGGAAAAAAAATTAATATTCTCTGAAACCGAGACAAAATGTAAAGAAATATGACATTACTTAACTGTAAAATAATAATGAAGTTATTGTTAAGGAGAAACATAAAGCTTGGGCAAAGATCTAAGATTACTAAGCTCCCCATATTAAGAGAAATGTGTCAAGAGTATAGGCTACTGTGTTTAAATATCAAAATTCTACATTGGCTACACTTATATAGAAATCTATTTAATGCATTCAAACATTCTCTTAAATACATAATGAATATTGTATGAACAATATATTTCATAATTGGAGTAACAAAGAATTTTCAAATATAGATATGGAAGGAAGCGTGGCAAACCATAAGTGAAGATAGACCACATTTGGGGAGGATACTAAGCTAATTAAAAGTAGCTTTATACGACATAAACTATATGGAATCTGCAGGATTTCTTCTCATATACTGTATGCGTTAGGGTTGCCGCTAATATCGCTTACTACGGTATTTTCGATATTATATTGTTATGATACTACTAATCGTATGGATTTTTAAAATCGAACCATTTGATAATCACGCTACTAGAAATTGGCTAGTCACATTGCCAATAGCAAATTGAACTGCAGATGAAAACCAAAAAAACCAGAATCTATCACGCCCACATTTTCCAGCTCTACGCGATGCGCAATTTCGATTGAGCGGATTTCCACCTGATAGGAAATGCTGGAATTGTGTCTAAGACTGTGCTCTGTGCTGCTCGTGATCGTTGCTGTTTTTAACTTTTTGTATCAGTAAAGCACAGTGTTTGTGCATTTTTTTAGAAGTCCAAATGTTCGGTAAACGTAAATAACAATCACAATAATCCGATGTTTTTTTGTTGTATTTATTACCATGACTGCATTTTAAAACAGCGATAGTGGCTGCTTGAATATGTTTCCAGTGTTACAAAAAACGAAGGAAGAAAACACAAGAGTCTACAGAAAGTGCCAAGGACAGACGGTTACATTGAGTCCTGTTAGGTAATGTTTGAGCTGGATTAAAAAAAAAAGGTTTGTTAGTTATTATAGTTTAATATTGAGGTTAATGTTTTGATACTGTAAACATTTTAAATAACACACATAATTATGCTGAGGTGAAGTAAATGGTAATGTGACACAGTGCAGACTATTTTATATTATTGATAATGACTTTGCCAAATAGAAAGTGAATACGAGAACGTGAATTCTGTGCATCCAAAGACGGTACTAGTAATTAAGTTTTAATGAAGTCTGCTGTTTGGTATTCTGCTTAAAACCAGCAGTTTGTCTGTCCCAGGCTGCTGTGAAAAAATTATATATTAAATAAAATGGGGAAAAAAATGTGTTCATCAGATTATTCTGTCTTTTATTGCAACTGTGGTACCATTCAGTAAGCAAAGATTGTAAACGGTAGGCTGAAACGTCCCAGCAGAAGGGGTGCAGTGTCAAAAAAAAAAAAGTTGAAAACCCTTGCTTTTAGGCATATATCACTAACTGTTTACTGGTTTAGTATTATAGTATAATGCATTTAAGTGAAAACAAAATTAAATAGGATGGGAAATTGTTAGCTTGGCTGTAGAAATGTGATTGGTACTGTTAAAGGTTAAGTGTACAATAAAGGTACATGTTTTTCATTCAGACTGTCATCATTCACATCAGAACGTTTCATTCTAGGCCTAAATACATAAGATAGTTCAAAACACTTTCAAACTAAGTGAGTTGTACCTGTTAACTTGAATTTATAGTAAATTATTTCAAACCAGTTACACACATATAAAAATAAATTACTACCATTTGTAATGCTAAAAATTATGTAAACTAATTTAAATATCGTATCGTAGATACCAACATTTCAATAATTGTAGAATAAAAATGGTTCAATAATCAAAAACTGTAATTTTGATATCGTGGCAACCCTACTGTACTCATCAATTAGATTACAACCCATCACTTGCAATGGTGTGTATATTATATGGCGTGCTAGTAGATGGCAGTGGAGCATTTTAAAGCCTAGGTGCATGGAACTGAAGCCAGGTTAGAGACAGTAAGAATAATCATTGAGGAAATGGTACCAAAATGTTGTTTTTTTCTAACCTGTAAATACCTACACTAGAGTCTGATTTCTTTACAGACATAATTTGAAATTGTTTACAGTCCTACTTTTTAATAAGTATAATTTAAATATACCGCTATGTTGTGGTTCGTATGAAACTGGCATAACAATTATGAAAACTATAGATAAACACATTACCATTTTCAAGCATATGTTAGAGATGGCTGAAGACCGTAAGGTCAAAACGCTATTGTAACAGGGGAGACCTGTGCTGACTCTGCTGGCGTATTCTTAGTGCTGCAGGAAGAGGGCAGGGCGTCCAATACCCGCCTGTCAATCATGGCAGTGACACGGAGAGGTGGGAAAGGGTGTGGGGCTTTTTCTCTCTGAGTGGCTGAGAGGCGGGTCTTGGGGGATTGTTAGCCCTATAAAATAATACTCACTGTTTCAGATCTGCCTTTAAAAGACGTACCAGGAAGTACGGGAGCTCGGGTCAAGAGCTGAGAACAGCCGGGACCGAGAGAAAACCGGGACCAAAAAGAAAACGTAAAAGGTAAAGAAAAGAAACTTAATATTAGTGGGGAACCTGTGGGCAGACCCCCTGTGTAGTTCTAGTGTAGACTGAGGAGAATGGTCAGAGAGGATCGGAGACCCGGGCGCGGGTTAGCTTACGGCTGGGGTAACGCTGTCAAGTGCAGCACCTTTTATTTGTAGTTTTGTTACTGTGTTTTATTTTCCTTTACTTTCGCCTTTGGTTTTTGAATTATTGTTTCAGCACTTTGTGGCGTGCCTCGCACTTGTTCTGTACCGCATCTGGTATTGCCGTGGTTCTGTTTTACCATCGCTTGGTAGGCCGACCACGGTGAACAGCGCCTCTGCGGGCTAAAAGAAAAATACACCCGCACAATAAAACTGTGCACCTGTGCGGTGCTTCAAGTACACCTTTCTGTCTCCTGTGTGTCAGTGAATCACCCACCACCCTTCCACAGCTATCATATATTCTTTCCCTGTGTAGAATTAAATAAATTTAAGGACTTTTAAAGTGCGCGGTCTACTGTCTCGTTTTGTTACAGGAGATGGATGTTTTGAAAAATTCTGTCAAACCTGAACACTTCCACACAATCAGTGAATATCAATTTCAAACCACTATCACCGTTAAAAAAAAAAAAAAAAAGGCCCACAGCTTTCCTGTGATTTAAAAAAAAATAATTAATTACATTTTTTATTATGGAAACAGTAACACTAAGAATGATTTGTTTACAAATCAAAATACAGTATGAATGTATTTAGAAACACACTTTAAAAAAATGAAACAACGTTCTGTTTACAAAGGTGTACTCATGAACCGAAGGTGCTTGGGCTGGGATTTGTGGAATTGATATACCGGGGAAACCTGCCATTTCAATTTTAAAGTTTGTCTGTTTAAACACACCGCAAGCAGAAAACACAAGGGTCAACTTTATTTGGTGATAAAAAAAATACATTCTTGGGAAAAATGAAAAACGGAAATATAATCCAAAACCATTTAAAATATCTAAAAAAATGTGTTCGCCACTTAAAGTACGTTGTCTTTGCATTGCTCTGCGCAGACGCACTCATAATTAAGTCCAACCAGCGGCAGCGTGGGGGACAAGGGCTTCGTGGAAAGTGCAGTCTAAAAGAAGTAGTCTGAAAGCAGGTTGACAGCTGCAGAAAATAAGCTTAAACTCACACTTATACTTAAACCTCAAGCCAGTAATCTGGGACACCTGCATGATGTGAGAAAACCCAGCAGAGCTAAACTAAGTGTGGAAGTGCTGCAAGATCCAGGACTTCAAATGAGTATGCATGCTAGAAATGGAGTTGCAGGAAATGAGAGAGCAACAGGACTTTGAGGAACAGATAGAAAGCCACCAGGGAGACAGAAGAGGGTCAAAACAGCTGGGTGCAGAGACGCAGACAGGGAAAAAAAGAAAATATAGTCAAACACAACCACCAGAAATCAAAACCTCAAACAGATTTGACTCACTTCAAAATTTAGATGATCAAAACCAGCATCAAGAGAACAAAAGAACAACATCCAGGACCCCATAAATGGTCCTGGACAGACAGCAAAAATGGGAGGTCATGATTGTCAGACCCATATTGAGAAACACTGCACATTCTGTTTGCAATCTGGACCCTCTTGCAACAGTGTGCTGCCTTCCGGGAGCCTCTGTCATGCACATCACTGAGAACGTGGACAGGCTCCTAGAATGAACAGGAGGGGGGGACCTGGTAGTGGTCGTCCACATTAGTACAAACAACATTGGAAGAGACAGACCAAAAATCCCTGCAAAACAAATTCAGAGAGCTAGAAGGAAATTAAAAAAAAGACAAGACAAAAAAATCTACTCAGAGAAAAAGATCCTCAAGCAGGTTCAGAAGCATTTAAACTAGAAAGGACGGGGTGAACTCAACAAAAAAAAAACAGAAGGGAAACTACATCAAAAAACAAAGGCAACAGCTCAGGTAAGATAGCTATTAAATGTATGTATCTAAATGCTAGAAGTCTCAGAAACAAAATGTTAAAACTTGAAGCTACTTCACTAACAAGTAACTACAATGTGATAGGTGTTACAGAAACTTGGTTAACCGAGAGTGATGGAGACGAATATAATATTATTGGGTACACACTGTATAGGAAAGACAGGCAGGACAGAAGAGGCGGAGGGTAGCTACATAAGAAATAGTCTTGAAGCCCAGGTGTTAAATCTGAAGAAAAAACAATGCAGAATCAATATGGGTCAGAATAATGGACAAAATTCAAAGGGCATAATAATAAGGGCATGCTATAGACCGCCAAATTCAGATACTTTTGAGCAAAATAATCTGTTATACAATGACATTAGAAAGGCTTTGTAGAGGGGCTCCCAGTGGCGATCCAGCAAAGGCCCTCCACGCTGAGTGCAGGATGTGCCCTATAGCCTGGAGATCGCAAGTTCGAATCCAGGCTATGTCACAACCGACCGTGACCGGGAGTTCCTAGGGGCGGCGCACAATTGGCCGAGCGCCGCCTGGGTAGGGAGGGCTTAGGGTCGGCAGGGGAATCCACGGCTCACCGCACGCATCAGCGACCCCTGTGGGTCCGATAGGGCGCCTGTGGTTCTGCAGTGGAGCCACCAGATCTGTGTTGTCCTCCGCACTATAGGTCTGGTGGCATCGCTGTGGATCTGCAGTGCGAAAATGACGGATTGGCAGGAGCACGCTTCGAGGACGCGTGTTTCAGCCTCTGTTTCCTGAGTCAGCTGGGGGTTGCGAAAGGTGAGCCGAGGATACAGATAATAATTGGGTATGCAAAATTGGGAGAAACCGAGTAAAAAAATGGCGATGACTAAATTAAAAAAAAAAAAAAAAAAAAAGAAAGAAAATGCTTTAAATGGATCGAGTGGTTACAAACTACTTTGGATCCCTGCTATCAGGCAGCCTGGGCATTTCAGGTGCCTTTACAGGTTTAACAGCATTAGTACTTCAATACAGTAATACAAATATGGTTATTATATATTTAGCCATCAGGCTATGCATGCATAATGCTAAAAACGTCCACCGCTAAATTCTAGTACATTCAATATATATATATATATATATCACTCTCTTAAGACTAAAACATAATTTCTATACCCTATAGCAATGCATTAACATTAAAGAGATATTAAATTAAAATATATGCTTACCTTCCAGTATATGGAAGTGTAGTGTAGGATATATTGAAAAATAAGAACTGTCTTCAAAAGGCAGAGACTTGTGAATACGACCAAACAGCAATCAGTTTTTCAGAGATCCTCAGAGCATGGATCACACAACTTGTAGTTAGCAAGTCGCATGATACTTGACTGGGGTTTACCTTGGTTTTTATAGGGATTTTCCCTCCATTGAATACATCAGGAGTCCCAATTAAATCTGATCATCAATCTGCCTTGACAGCTCCTATCTTTGAGTTAATGATATTTTCTAGAAGGATCCGTCAACTCTGTTTTCAAAATTAACTGAATGTGAGCTCATGGTTCACTATCTTCCACTCCTCCTTTCCCTAAAAATGAGGTGAACTGAGTTCACAGGGTCCTTGCTACCAAATACAAGTATATATGTATATATGAGAGATGTTTTAGCCGCATATTATGTTACCTTTCAGTGTGTTGTCAATGGGTCAGTTTAACAGTTTAACAAAGACTGCCTTTGAATAAGCATACAGTGGTCAGTTCAGTTAGTTGCATTTAAATTCAAGCTATAATAAACATGTCAAGTATAACAGCCTTATTTAACTGTGCTATTCTCGGTCTATGCCTGACCTCTCTGTTTCAAAAGTTGCCTGCTCAAGCAGGATTCAGACACCCTGTTTCTTTGTCAAGACAATTGTTTTGATTAATATGAAACACCATTGTAATTCACTGCATTAAGTTAGTTTTCTCCCAAAGAAAGTCACTACTTATTTGATGATAACTAATACTGGACACAACTCCCCCAATTCGGTGGAATGCTCGGGTACGACTGCCAGATCCTCTTATCATAGAAAGACCCTGATTCAAAACTGCGAACTAAAAGCAAAACTGCCAAAAAAGAACCTTCCATATCTAGCACCGCTCTGCTTGCAAGCAGATAAGGGCAAAGCTATTTTTGTGTAGGTGTTTTTTTATACAGTTTATACTTTATTTGTTAATGTTCCAACTTAACAGTTCCTGTTTTTTATTGCAGTAAAACCTTTATATAAACTAAACATTTACATTATTTAATTTAATGGATATTGTAATGTCTAAAATATTTTTTGCTTAGTTGGAGAAACTGAACTTATTCTTAAATTGATTAAATTAAATGCTCGCTCCTGTTTTTGCAGTCTATTTGTATTACAGTAGAGCCTTGAACAAGCAAAACACTTGTTAGTTTAAATATTATGTTTCTTATTAGATCAAAATACTTAAAACATTATTTATCTTCAGAGAGTTTTGTCACTTATTAGATCAGAATACTTTTTTATTTAAAACCTCTATGCTTAGTAACAACACAATCAAATAAAATCAAATCGGTCTTTTTAGTTTCAAATACCGTTCTGTCTAAAAAGGTTTACCCTTTTGTTTTTGCTAATTTGGAATTCCCGCTTCTTTCAAAGTTACAGGCTTCCACGCACAATAGTCTGGACGGCCCCAAAAGTGTATGTGCACGAATAACAAAGGCTTTTTTTTTTTTCTAACATTAAGATTTGTTCAGTTTTCTCAGTTCAAGGATTGTAACCTGTTCATAATTTGTTGCAATATTATTTCTGCTGGTTTTATATTCTTTAAAAACACAGTACAGTTATTACAATATTCTGACAGTGTCAGTTAGTACTGAACTTCTTTCGTTTTAACTGTAATATGTTCTTTCAACAATAACAATGTTATTTGTATAACAGTTTAACTTTAAATGATTTTATAACATGTATTTCTAATTCAGTTACTTCAGTATAACAGTTGCTAATATTATTTTACTGAATTAAGTCTGACCCCTTTCTGTTCATACAAAATCCAGTTGAAGCAGGTTTTAACACATTCTAGCCTTTGCCAATTTTTTTGGTGTTGATTAGTATGAGACACCAACCGTAAGTATTTTCTAATACTCCTACCTTCTGTTATCCGAAAGTAATGAAAGTAAAGAAACGAAAGAAACTGGCTACTTTTTCTCATAAAACTGGAATATGCTAACAAGGCCTTTATGATAAGAGCTGCCAAGTCTGACTCCTTCCAGCAGGTGCTTTCATAGACTGCACACAACAGCTATCCATTGTTTTCTTACCGAGTATACAGATCTTTTGAAAAGGAAAAGAGTGTGTCATATTATTTCAATCAATACAGGCTAGTTTAAATCATCCAATCCATGTCTAAATAACTCAGCACGCTCCAACAGGATTCAAACCTGCACCAGGCTCAGCTCGACTGGTTCCCATGCAACACCACGACAGGCCTGTGCATCCAGCATTTTACATCAGAGGTGTGGGCAGCCAGGGTCTTTACTTGTAAAACTTACTGCAAAAACTTAAATCTTGTTAGCTGGGCTCCCATCTCCCATCTCTACATTCCCATTCCCATCGTCAGTGGGAAGACTTCAAATAAATTAAACTGTTTCTATTAAAGAGTCAGACATCTTGGCCGTATATACCTTTCACTCAAAAAGGTGCTTTGCACCCCTGCACAAGGAAGATTTGTTTTAGGTCACCCCGACAGCATCCCAAAAGTAGACTAATCAAAATTTAAAGCAAAATAGCTAAAATGGGTTAATAGATCAATTAAATTAAATTTAAAAAGCACTAAAGAGCATTTAAAAGGGACCAAGAACAAAGTACACAGAAAGACTACTTGAACCGCAAACGCAAGTCAAAAAAAGGAAGTTAGAAAAGCCAAGAGAGAGGTAGAAATTAACATTGCCAAGGGGGCTAAAACCAATTCCAAACGTTTTTCCAATACTATAACAGCAAAAGAACATTCAAGGAGAAAGTAAAATGTCTAAGAGATACAAAGGGCAAAATCATAAATGAAGAGAAAAATAGCAAATATATTAAACGACATTTTTTCAGAAGTTTTTACAAATGAAGATACTGGACAACATGCTCCCACATGTCGACCTGTTCCTCTACAGTTTTTAAATAACTTTGCATAACAGAGTCAGGAGCTATTAAAAATGAACAAATCCCGGATGGATGAGATCCTACCAACAGTACTCAAGGAAATGAAAGACGTTATTTACAAACCGCTAATTAAGATCATGCAACAGTCTCTTGACACAGGGGTTGTACCGACAGACTGGAGAATTGCAAACGTAATACTGATCCACAAAAAAGGAGACAAAAAACGAACCAGATAACTACAGACCAATAAGCCTGACTTCTATTATATGTAAACATATGGAAACTATAATAAGATCCAAAATGGAAAACTACCTATATGGTAACATGGACAATGGATAATTGCAAAGCACATGACATGATTTATTTAGATTTCCAGAAAGCTTGACAAACTTCCTAATAAAAAAAAAAAATAATCCTCAAACTGAATGTGGTAGGGATTCAAGTAAATGCATGCACGAGATTAGGGAGTGGTTAACACGTAGAAAACAGAAAGTACTGATTAGAGGAGGAACTCAAAATGGAGCAAGGTAACCAGGTCATCTGCTCTTCCCAATCTACATTAATGATTTAGATTCTGGTATAGTAAGCAAACTCGTTAAATTTGCAGACGACACAAAAATAGGAGGAGGGGAAATACCGCTGCAGCAGCAAAGGTCATTCAAAAATGATCTTAGACAGCATTCAGAACTGGGCAGACACGTGGCAAATTACATTTAATAGAGGAAAGTGTAAGATATTGCAAGCAGTTCAATACAGTGTTCATATAAATATAATATGGGAGATACTGAAATTATAGAAGGAATCTATGAAAAGACCTAGGAGTTTATGTTGACTCAGAAATGTCTTCATCTAGACAATGTGGGAAGCTATAAAAAGGCCAACAAGATGCTCGGTTATATTGTGAAAGTGTTGAATTTAAATCAAGGGAAGTAATGTTACAACTGTACAATGCATTAGTAAGACCTCATCTTGAATATTGTGTTCAGTTTTGTCACCCTCATTACAAAAAAGGATATTGCTGCTCTAGAAAGAGTGCAAAGGAGAGTGACCAGAATTATTCCTGATTTAAAAGGCATGTCATATGCAGACAGGCTAAAAGAATTGAATCTATTCAGTCTTGAACAAAGAAGACTACGCACGCAGGCAATAAAAAAAATCCATTATATACCATATGGGAGAAACTGAAATTGAAGAAGGAATCTATGAAAGAGATCTAGGAGTTTATGTTGACTCAGAAATGTCTTCATCTAGACAATGTGGAGAAGCTATAATAAAGGCCAACAGAATGCTCGGCTATATAGTGAAAAGTGTTGAATTTAAATCAAGGGAAGTAATGTTAAAACTTTACAATGCATTAGTAAGACTTCATTTAGAATATTGTGTTCAGTTCTGGTCACCTCACTGCAAAAAGGATATTGCTGCCTAGAAAGAGTGCAAAGGAGAGCCACCAGAATTATTCCTGATTTAAAAGGCATGTCATATGCAGGGTAAAATAACTGAATCTATTCAGTTTTGAACAAAGAAGACTACGCAGCGATCTTATTCAAGCATTCAGAATTCCTAAAAGGTATTAACAGTGTCGACCCAGGGACTTTTTTCAACCTAAAAAAATAAACCACGACCAGTGGTCACAAGTGGAAATTAGATAAAGGGGCATTCAGAACAGAAAATAGGAGGCACTTTTTACAGATCATTGTGGGAGTCTGGAACCAGCTCCCACTAATATTGTTGAAGCCGACACCTGGGATCCTTCAAGAAGCTGCTTGATGAGATTCTGGGATCAATAAGCTACTAACAACCAAATGAGCAAGATGGGCCGAAAACTGTAACCTATTTGAAATGCCAAGCCTGATTTAAGCCACCCGCTACCCAGGCTTGAAAAGTAAGTCTGACTTACACCGATTGTCAAGTCTACTTGAAGTCTGACTTGGGGGTGGATTTCAAGTCCGACTTAGAGAGAAGCCTAGCTTGTCATTACCCACTGCTCTTTTACCACTCTGCTCTTCCAAAACTCTTCCTATATCCCTTATCGCCTCCACCTCCTCTGCAGGTTGACTAGTCATGACTTCCCCAGATGTTCTACTGGGCTTGCTCTTTCTCCTCTCTTGCCCCCACAGTGGTAGAACGAGTTGCCACAAAATCCACCTGTTTAGACTACACTTGTAGTCCATGCAGATCTTCTACCCTGCCTTCATTTTATTCACTGTAGTGTGTGGCTGAATTTGTTGTTGTTATGTATACATTTTTACACTGCTTAATGCCGTTTATATAGTATTAGAAACTAGTGTGTCCTTGGATAAAAAAGCCGGCCAGCCACATGACTAAATAATAATAATAATAATAATAATAATAATAACACTGCAGAGAGAGAGAGAGAGACAGAGACTGACCTCCACAGTTGACAGTGTTGAAGAGAGGAATGTGAATGACAGTGGGGTGTCTCCCCTGGCCCTCAAACACATAACAGTCAGATGGTTTAGCTCTAGCCTTCGCTGACACCTCGACCTTGGGGAATTTCAGCTGATTTTCCTCACAGTAAGCCTGTGCCTGGTCCACGGTCTGCAGAAACAAAACAAAAATAAAAAAAAAACTATACAACAACACGGTGTTTGACATTAAGGACTGCCCACTACCAGGGAGAACGAGAAGAGACATGCACTGTTTTTGCACTGCAAGCGCAGAATGCCCACAGTCCCATCATCTTGGTAGAGTGGTAGGTTATTAGGCCATCTTGGTGAAGGTCTCCTATCTGGAAGCTTTAGGACCTTGGGGTGAGGGAGTGTACACCCATCTTGGTAGAGTGTGTGAGGGTTCCAATTACCTGTTAATTGTTTAATGAGGTAATTGCAGATGATTTAAAATTCCTGAGTGTGAGAATGTTTGTTGAGGGGAATGTGAGGAGTTGGTGGGGGAGAGCGAGTGAGAACGAAATATTATTATTGTGCTGCTGGAGAACGAACACAATGAAAAGGGATTTGCATTACGAGTTTGGAATGTGAATTGGTTTTGGTGACGAGGGAACAGGCTCACCCTGCCTCGTATGTAGGTAGAGCAACACCTGTTTAGGTAGGGCCTGAAATGGCTTAGGCTTTTGTTTATTTTTATTTTGTTGATTGTGAACAAGATAAATGGAGATTGATAAAGGGCATTCAGAACAGAAGATAGGTGGCACTTTTTATATACAGAGAATTGTGGAAGTCTGGAACCAGCTCCCACTAATGTTGTTGAAGCTGACAACCTGGGATCCTTCAAGAAGCTGCTTGATGAGATTCTGGGATCAATAAGTTACTAACAACCGAACGAGCAAGATGAGTCAAATAGCCTCCTCTGCTTGTAACCTTTCTTATGTTCTTATGTTCTAACCCTTAACTGACAAGGAAATAAACCTCTGGGAATCCATGGCTAACGAAATGTCGTGGACTAACAATGGCAGTGTAAATGCAACACCGTGGATCTTGAGCAAATGTTCCTTCTAAGAAATGGCAGTGTAAATGCGCCTACTGACACACTGACTGACTGCTATTAGATTAATAAGCTTATATGTCCACTTGCCCGGAAAGGATCACCGCACTGAAGTCGAATGACAGAATGAGGTCGACCTTCCTCTTGGGGTGCAGGACCAGAGGGTAGGCTGAGTTCATCAACAGACCCGCGTCTATCAGAGAGATCTTCTCCTTCTCCACCAGAGTGCTGCCTGAGGAGCAAGAAAAAGGAAATTCATGGTTAAATTCATTTTAATATAAGCATTTCAGATATTTAGTTCAGACTTGTCTGTGTGACATACTGTGGTGATTGGGTTGTTAACACCGATTCCAGAACATTGTTAACCAGATCTACTTCAAAGCTTGTTGATTATTATTAACACAAACTGTGTTAACTCTTTGAAGCTTGCCTTCCATAATGCTTTCTGATTGTCTAGTCTCCTAAGGTATCATAAAACTTGCCAAGCCAAGCTACAGTGCAGTTGTACCATTATTGTGTTAAAAGTTAGTTAAAATGCTTTAAGAATCATTTTTAGTTACATAACTTGTAGACACAAGTTTAATAGTTTTTTAAGTAAGTTTCCCAATAAACCTGAAGGGTTTATTGTGTTTTAAATGAATATTAAAAATTAATAACTATTTTTTTATATTATCCTTTAATTGTATTATGATGTGTTTTATATGTTTGTAATCGTAATTTTGTATAGAGAATGAAACTGAAATTGATATGCTTTTCTAATGAATGTAACTAAAGTTATATTGAATAGGAGGTTTAAATGATAAATGTAAAAAATCCTTGATAACGAAAAAGGAATACACCCATTTCTAACACACCCTTTTGTGTGACACGCAACTGTCTATCAAATACCATGAACCAATGGAAGGACCGACAAGGACTTGTTTATAGTACAAGGAACGCCTATACAGCGTGTTATTTAAACTCAAACAAGGATTTTCTTTTCTCTGGTTCTCTCTGGATTCGCGGCCTCTGGATTCGCTTCTCTTCAATCTCATCGCCTCAACTCATCAAACTCTGAAGTTCTTCAACAAAGACGCAATGATGTAATCTTCAGAGCTGTCTCAGAGAAGATGGGCCTCCGGAATGTCAGGAGCTTTTGCCTACAGACTTTGTTGAGATACTGTGCCTGTGCTGCTGCACAACCAATTCCACAGAGAGGACGACCGCAGTTAAGAAGACTTTGTTTTAAACATCGCACCAACAGAATAAGTATTAAACTTATATTGTGTGTTTACAAGTAACTGAACTGAAGCCATGCTTTTGATATCGTAATGTGCGCGTCTATTCATCTAGATGTTGAACATTGTACATGCGTGCTAGCCACTTGAAGCTAGCGATGTATACGTAACGCGTGACTGAACTGAACAATGCGTGATGAACTACTAAAGACTGCTTCACTAATGCAGAACTCTATGACCAGAGAGCACACCAAGGATTCATTATGAAACATTTAACAATGCATTACTTTTCCTTGAATGTTTTATTTTGTTTCATTTTGTTTCTTCTTTATATGTTTTTAACTATGAAGCCTAACCTTTATTCTTCTTCCTTTGAGAATATGAATAAATGTAATAATAATTTGATTGTTAGGTTTCTTTTTGTCTTATAACAAATATACATTTATGATTGATTTGAAATACTGAAACATGCATAATATTAATTGTTAATCTCTTGAGATCATGAATCTAGGGATAATTAAGCCAGAATCACTAGTTCTTATTGAGGTATTGTGTTTATTATGGTTAATAATTACATTATGAGCTATAATGGGTATTTTCTTTACTGGTAATTGGCGAGGACACAGTTGTGATATAAATCCTAGATATACAACGTAAATATGCACGACAAGTCAGTCAAATGTGACAGTCAGTCAGACAGTCAGTCTAAGGTGTGAAGTCAGATTTTCATGCCAGAGCAATCCCCTAATCGATCACAATCAATCGCGTTTGATAGCTCCAGCGATAGGCTGCATTGTAAAAAATACTTTTAAAATTAGGTGTGATGTAACAGTTGTTTTTCAATGTTAAAAAAAATTTATAACTAAAAGCAGTAAAGTTAATGACAAATACTATGAAAAAAAAAAAAACTTTTACTGACATTAACCTTAATATTTGAATGTAAAGGAAAAAGACGTTAAACTGTTAAAAAAACTTATAAACATTTAAATGACATGGAAAACTTTAAACCGTATTAAAATTGCCGAAAAAAGAATTAAAGGTTAAATGAAGGTAGAATTTGAACTTATGAAACAGATAGTATTGTACATTTCTTGACTAAACATAAAGTCCATTTTTAATAATAATACATAATACAATATTGCTAAAATTGTTCAAAATAATTGCTGGAGATCCTGGGAGGAGTATATAAATACACTGTAAAAAAAGGCTGGCAGCCCAGGTGCATGGTCATTTTCTGTAAAAGCATGATTGAATAAGTCTTGTACTGAGGACTTGTTTTTGAAATAAATACATGTATTTATTTATTAATTTTATTTTATTTATTTTTTTTTTGCAAAAAATGCCCCCCCCAGAGCAATCATTGTTTCAGTTTAGGACTGTGTTTGTGTATAAGAAAATTATGAGGCTATTTTTTACACTTTTGTTTAAAAAGGGTAAAAAATAGCCTAACAAATCAGTTCTTGTATTGATAAGTATGTTATTTTTCATTGTTATTTATAACTTTACCGGAAAGTACAAAGCTTTCTACGTGTTGAGTGTTTGAAATGAAAGATTACCGTAGCTAACTATATTACTAATAGGCTGATACATTTGCTAGCATTTCCTTGGTCTTTTTTAAATGGATTGATCCATTGGTATTGTTTATTCCCTTTCATTATTTTTTATTTGACCCATGTGACACCTCCTCACTCACTGTTTGGATATGTGTCCAGGACGATTGTATCTGCCCTGCTTGATAGCTTGCTTGAATGCAATTCCATCAATGCAATAAAGATGTAGTCAGATGCAATTCAATCACACAGAAATCTTGGCCTTTAGTCAATCAGTTTGTGCGTCCAGTTTGTCAGACAGTTAGTCAACACCAGAAACCTGAGAGAGCGAGAGATAGAGAGATACAAAATTACAGAAAGAGATACTACAGATAGATAGAAATACAGAGAGAGACAGATACAGAATTACAGAAAGAGATACAGAGAGAGAGAGAGAGAGAGAGAGACAGATACAGAATTACAGAAAGAGATACAGAGAGAGAGAGAGAGAGAGAGACAGATACAGAATTACAGAAAGAGATACAGAGAGAGAGAGAGAGAGAGAGAGAGACAGATACAGAATTACAGAAAGAGATACAGAGAGAGAGAGAGAGAGATACAAAAATACAGAAAGAGATACAGATAGATAGAAATACAGAGAGACAAACACGGAATTACAGAGAGAGACAGAGAGAGAGAGAGGGAGACGGCATACCTGCAATGGGGTACTTGTGCAGAAAATTGAACTTGGTGCCCCAGGTCCACGTCAACACGTAAGGCAGTATTTTTAAAATAATCTTGGATTCTGCATTAGGAACAAGATGTGAAATAAAAAAAATAATAATAATGAAATAATTACACTTTCATACAGCATATAGAAAGCAAACGTTGTGCATTGATGTAGTTATTAAAAGCTCCAGGAGGGGGCAACGCTCACTTTCACACATATCACTCCACACAGATGAGGAACTGAACACCCATGGCAATGAGTCTGATGTGTGCCTCTCTCCCCTCCCTGTCTGTCACTGTCCAGTCCTCCTGGACCTTCATCACAAGCAGGTGGAACTGGTGCTGACCCTTGTCTGAGAGAGAGAGAAAGAGAGAGAGAGAGAATTTTTGAATTTTAAAATCCCTTTATTGAACAACAACAAAAAAAGAACGACAAAACATTAAAGTCACATAAATAAAACTAGTAAAAACCAGCACTAGTCATAATAAACAAGAATAAAATACAGATAAAAAACCTGCAACATTCTAAAAATAGCTAAAATTATTCCGGCACACCAATGACGATATTTAAAAAGAATACTTAATACTTAAAATGAATAATTCTTTAGTAAAAAGCACCCCGAGGTTCATCAGCAGGCCTTCTAGAAAATTAAAAAAAAGGCCGGAGTCGTGGGCAATCCGTGAAAAAGGTGGAACACAGTTTCACGGCGGGCAGAAGGGGCACTGCTTCCCACACCTGGGTCGACTGGCTCAGCCAGCGGTTCGTGGCAACGATGCCAGGCAACACTGCGCCACTGCAGGTCCCCGAGCGGCTTGGGCAGAGGCAGCTTGTCCAGCACCCTCCAGGACGGCAGCACAGACCCTCCATCACCAGGTGAGCCCTCCACTTGGTATCAGTCAGGTCTTTAAGTCTCAGATAATGCCGGTCTTAACCACAGTGCTGTACAGCTGCCTCTTCCCTGCAGAGTGAAACTGTAAATTGGTCTCTTCATCCAGGGATAACAGAATCCCGGCCCCCCTCCTCCTCCGGCAGTGCAGGGAGAGCAGCACCGAGGGGAAATCAGGCTCACGCCCCGGGCATGCCTCTCCCGAGAAGCACCGTACCACAAACCCTACACTGCTGGGCTCAGGGAGGCTCGAACCTCCCAACACCCTTAAGAAGCACACCCAGCGCAGGCCCAATGCTGCAGTCAACTCGCCACGCCTCCATCGCCACTCAGTCCAGTCTACCAGGTGACCCAGGGTGGTGACCCGCCTGTAGAAACACTAAAAAAGCTGTTTAGAATTAAAAGCATCAATGTTAAAAATACTATTAAAAACAAAGGCTCCTCAAAATAAAACAAGTACAGAGACTTTCATCTGTCCTTAAAATCTTAACTAACCCCCAGACATTTAACATGTTCCTGTAAAAGCTTTCCAGCTCAGTACTAATAACTTTCCTGGGGGTCAATAAAACAGCTGCCTGTCTGCCAGCCAAGCCCCCCCACCTCTTGAGGAGGGACAGAGCCAGGCCTCCAGCTCAACTCAGGGGTGTACAGCAGCCTCTGGGCTGCCTGCAATCTGAACGCAGCGACCCGGGAGGGGATGTCAATCAGCCCCTGCCCCCCTTCAACTCAGGGCAGGTACAGTACAGCTGGTTTTAGCCAGTGGTTTCCATCCCAAAAGAAATTAACTAGTTTTCTCTGGACCTGCTCCAGCAGCCCTAGGGGAGGGTCCAGACAAATTAATCTGTGCCACAGCATGGACGCTACCAAGTTGTTAATCACAAGGACCCTCCCCCTGAAGGATAGACGGTTTAGCAACCTCTGCCAGCTCTGTAGCCTTCCTTCTCCCTTCTCCAGCACCCCCTCCCAGTTTCATTCAATGAATGCCTCAGTTCCTAAGTACACCCCCAGCACTTTTAGTCCAGATCTGTTCCACTCCAGCATCTGTGGCAGGGAAGGAGGAGGCTTTCTGCCAGGAACGCTCCTCTCTTGGCCCAATTCACCCACACTGAGGAGGTTTCTTTCAAAGCCCCTCATGCAGGACTCCAGCACTGCCACATCTTTATCATTGGTAACAAACACATTCAAGTCGTCAACGTACGCGCTGGGCGGAGGGGAGGGCAGGTATGGCCAGGCCAGCGAGACGCTACCTCAGCCGGTGTAGCAGCGGTTCAATGGAGTTGGCGAGAGCATCCCCGACAGAGAGCAGCCCTGTCTGATCCCTCTGCACTGGGATGGGCTGGCTCAGACAATTATTAATCTTGACAAAGCTAAAAATATTAGAATATAACATTTTAATATAGGAAATAAAAACAGGACCAAAACCAAATGCCTCTAGGGTGCAAAATAAAAAAGCCATGGTCTACCCTGTCAAAAGCCTTCTCCTGGTCAAGCGACACCAGCCCAAAATCTAAGTTAAAAAGTTTAGATACATTAAAAAGATCTCTAATTAAAAACAAATTATCAAAAATGGAGCGTATTGGTACACAGTATGTCTGGTCACTGTGCACCACAGTACCCATACACTCCCTAAGACGGCCGGCCAGAGCTTTGGAGAAGACATTATAATCGCAGCACTGCAATGACACAGGACGCCAGTTCTTCAACTCACAGAGGTCTCCTTTTTTGGGTAGTAAAGTCAGTACTGCCCTGCGGCACCTCAGAGGCAGCTCTCCCTCCGCCACACATTCATTCAGCACCTGGTACAGATCACTTCCAATGCAACTCCAGAAATGTTTATAGAACTCAGCCGGCAGCCCATCTAGTCCAGGTGCTGTTCCATTGGAGAGCTGTATGACGGCGGTTGTGAGCTCCTCCAGTGTGATGACCGTGTCCAGGCCACGGTTTTTCCTCCTCACCCAGGCGAGGGTGACCTTCCAACAGCTGCTCCAGGCCTCCTGCTGGTCGCAGTCCTGAGCCTGGTACAGATCTGAATAAAAATCCACAAGCATTTGCTTTCTTTCAGCTTCTTTCATCTCAGAAGCTGAAGAAGGTCGGGGGGCATCCATGTCTCTTAATTCCACAAATCTTGCCCTTGACCTTCTCCTCCAGCAGGCTGCCCAGGTGTTGTTTCCTCCTTCAAGCTGCGATAAGCCCCCTCCCGTTGCTCTGACCGCCCAGCCTCTCTCAATCTCTAAAATCTCATTCTCTCCCAGCTGGCTGGCCACTGCATTCAACTCGCTAGTGACGTTCTGGGTGAATTGCTGACAGAAAATCTTAATTTGGATTTTTTCCCACATCCCACCACTATCTCAAATTAGAAAAGTATCTCTTTTCTTTTCTCCAGTTATTCCAAAATAGTTTGAATATTTCTTTTAAACTGTGTGTCTTGTAATAATTTAATATTAAAGTGCCAATAGGATTTGGAGTGCTGTGCAGTGAGTAAACACAAAACAGCTGTGATGAGGTGATGATCAGATAGAGAAGTGGGATGAATACTGCTGCTAATAATTCTATTAAGGTGGTGCTTTGGAGTATAAAATCTATCTAACCGTGCTCCAGACAAGGACCATTATTTATTTTTTAATCCAAGTATATTGTTTTGATTGATTATGTAAGTTTCTCCAGACGCCAACTAAATCAAATTTTGTCAGCACGCCAGCCAGCTCTCTCGCAGATTGGGGATTGGGTTCATCATGATTTCTGTCATAATTAAAATCCAGCATACAGTTAAAATCCCCTCCCACCAAAATAAAATGCTCTGATCACACTTCTCGAAACCTGGTTGAGTTTTTAAAAAAAAAAAATCCTGTCTTTGCACAAATTAGGAGCATAGATATTAAAAGATCAATAAAACACCATTTAATTTTAATTCATTTTTAAAAGCCCCCTTGTACAGACACCACGCTACTCCCAGCCCTGAGAGAATAATACTGCCAGCCCTGCACTAACATTAGAGCCGTGACTTAAAAATCGCCTTCCCTTCCACTTGACAGCCAGTGCGCCTCATCGCTGCTGTCAGAGTGAGTTTCCTAAATAGAATAAAATTGGCTTTTTAAACTCAATAAAATATAATAATTGGGCTCTTTTTTTCAAAAACATCACGGCAACCGCTTATATTTAAAGAACTCAATAAAAACTTATCCATGAAGGAAGAAAAAAAAACAGCAATAAATAAATACAACAAACAAGGGTAACGCTTTAAAATTGAATTGATCCATTAAAAACCTTTTGATTGCTCAACCATTATTCTAGCAGTTCTTACAAACTTTTTCAAACGAAACCTCTTTTTCCTGTCAGACTCCTCTAAACTCGCTTTTCTTAACAGTACATTAGCAGAGACTAAAATCAATTTCAAGTCAGGAAAGAAAAGTGGAATTTCAACTCCCCTTTTACCCTTTGTGCTATCCATAAAATTAATAAACTGTTCAAGTGAATAGAATGATTACCTATTATACAGTATATAGTGTAGAATTCATCAAATGACCCTGTCAACATTATTACCATCCCAGAAAGTTGTTTTCACAGTCACAGAAAACAAAAAGACCCATCTTGCTGGTTTGGTTGTTAGTAGCTTATTGATCCCAGAATCTAATCAAGCAGTTTCTTGAAGGATCTCAGGGTGTCGGCTTCAACAACATTAGTGGGGCGCTGGTTCCAGACTCTGGCATTGGTTCAATTCTCTCAAGCATTAAAACACTAAATGTCACTTGGAGCACTGTATTAATATTTTTGTTTTAATATTCAAGATAGTTTTAGTGGCCCAAGTGCATTTGACTGGCCTTATTGGTTATCTGTAAGGGTTAAGAACATAAGAACATAAGAAAGTTGACAAAGAGAGGAGGCCATTCGCCTATCTTGCTTTGGTTGTTGTTAGTAGCTTATTGATCCCAGAATCTCAGCAAGCAGCTTCTTAGAAGGATCCCAGGGTGTCAGGCTTCAACAACATTACTGGGGAGTTGGTTCCAGACCCTCACAATTCTCTGTAAAAGTGCCTCCTATTTTCTGTTCTGAATGCCCTTTTGTCTAAACTCCATTTGTGACCCCTGGTCCTTGTTTTGCAAGTTTTTTCAGGTCGAAAAAGTCCCTTGGTTCGACATTGTCTATACCTTTTAGAATTTTGAATGCTTGAATCAGGTCGCCAGTGGTCTTTTTGTCCAAGAATGAATAGATTCAATTTTTTAGCCTGTCTGCATACCGAATAATTTGGTCGCTCTTTCTTTGCACTCTTTCTAGAGCAGCAATATCCTTTTTGTAGCGAGGTGACCAGAACTGAACACAATATTCAAGATGAGGTCTTACTAATGCATTGTACAGTTGTAACATTACTTCCCTTGATTTAAATTCAACACTTTTCACAATATATCTGAGCATCTTTTAGCCTTTTTATAGCCCCACATCCCATTTCTGAGTCAACATAAACTCCTAGGTCTTTTTCATAGATTCCTTCTCAATTTCAGTATCTCCCATATGATATTTATAATAAACATTTTTATTGCCTGCGTGCAGTACCTTACACTTGTCTCTATTAAATGGTTCTGATTTTCAGGTGAAATTTGTTTCCAAATTCAGATGAATGCTTTTTTAAAAATCGGGCAGAATTATTTTATGAAAAAACCGGGTGAAATCGGGTGGATTTTCTATATATAATCAAGGAAGAATAAATATTCGGGTAGAAATCGGGTTTTATTTAGAAAGAAAGAAACAAATGCTTAAGCACAATGTGCAACAAGAAAAATTACGTTACAGATTTCCATTAGCATATAATTTGCTGTTCAATAGTATTTTCTGACATTTTACTGCACTTGCATCCACAGCTTCTTTACAGACATTCCTATAGCTGTTCCTTCCTGCATCAACAGAATAACTAAAGCTTAAATAACTCACTAAATGTCTTACCAACAGTTTAAATCCCCAATGTATGTATATACAGTGCCTTGAAAAAAGTCTTCACACCCTTGAACATTTTTCACATTCTGCTGCCTAAAAATACAATTCAAAAATGCATTAAAGTAGGAGTTTGTTTCACTGATCTACACAACATCATCTACACTTTCAACGTGAAAGAACAATTATAGAAATATTCAAAAAAGTAATTAAAAATAAAAACCAAAAAGTCTTGATTGCATAAGTCTCACACCCTTTGTCATAGCCACCCTGTGTCCAATCACAGTAGTTCAACTGATTCAAATACTCCTGGATGAAGAATCAAGCTGTTTCTGTTGTATGAAGTGAATTTGAAACAAATGGCTAAACATGCCGAGCAAGGAGCTGCCAAAAGAACTCTGGGATAAAAGTTACTGAAAGGTACAGATTGGGGGAAGGCTATAAGAAACTTTCAATGTCTTTGAATATCCCTTGGGGCACTGTCAGGTCCATCATTGTAAAGTGGAAACAGTTTGGCACCAGCAAGACACTGTCTCTCGATCAGGCAGTCCCTCCAAAGTCAGTAGCCGTGGGCTTAAGGAAACTGCTGAGGGAGGTCACTGAGGCACCTAAGATTACTTGAAAAGAACTACAGAGGTCTCTGGCTGAGATTGGGGAAAATGTTGACTGTTCAACAATTTCAAGAGTACTCCACAAACATGGCCTGTATATGGAGGGTGGCAAGAAGGAAGCCACTGCTGAAAGAAAGCCATATATGTGCCGCATAGCAAACACTTAGGGGACACTGCACGCATGTGGGAGAAGGTTTTTTGGTCTGATGAGACCAAAGTGGAACTTTTGGTCTCAATACAAAGCGATATGTGGCGAAACCAAACACGGCACATCACCCTGCTAACACCATCCCTACAGTTAAAGCATGGTGGTGGCAGCATTATGCTTTGGGATGCTTTGCAGCAGCGGGACAGGGAAGCTTGTGAAGATCGAGGGAAAGATGGATGGTGCAAAGTACAGGCAGATCCTGAAGGAAAACCTGTTCCAGTCTGCCAGAGACCTGGGACTGGGGAGAAGATTCACCTTTCAGCAGGACAATGATCCTAAGCACAAAGCAAAAGCAACAATGGAGTGGCTCAGCAAGAAGAAAGTGAATGTCCTCGAGTGGCCGAGTCAAAGCCCAGACCTGAATCCTATAGAAAATCTGTGGCAAGACTTGAAGACTGCAGACCACAGACGAGCTCCAGCCAACGTGAAAGAGCTTGAGCTATTCTGCCAAGAAGAATGGGCAAAAACTGCACCCTCCCACTGTGCTAAGTTGGTAGACACTTATCCAAAACGACTCATGGCTGTTATTGCTGCAAATGGGGCTTGTACCAAGTATTGACTCAAAGGGTGTGAAGACTTATGCAATCAAGACTTTTTGGTTTTTTATTTTTAATTACTTTTTGAATATTTCTATAATTGTTCTTTCACGTTGAAAGTGTAGATGATGTTGTGTAGATCAGTGAAACAAACTCCTACTTTAATGCATTTTGAATTGTATTTTTTAGGCAGCAGAATGTGAAAAATGTTTAAGGGTGTGAAGACTTTTTCAAGGCACTGTATATCTCTATCTCTTTCTTTCTCTCACACAACACGCACACACACACACGAACACACACACACTGTACATAGAGGCTTTCGCTCCAATCAAGTTTTATTTTGTAGTGGAGTTGCAAGTATAATTGCACACAGAACATACGGGAAAAACTAAACAACTTTACTCCATGCTGTTTTACAAGGAGAAGTTGTCGACTGTTTCCATCTAAATGCTCTTGTTACACCTACATGCTCTTAGATAGTGCATCTATAATATAAATAGCTCTAACCAGCTAACTGTCTGGTTGGGGGGTTATATCTCAGATTGCCCAATGGGTGACAAAAAGTCATTCTTCAGATCTGTAAACATACCTTAGCCATGTATAAATCAGAGAGATGATCATTTTAAAATTCTAAGTTTATCCAATAATTAATTATTTATCAAAATGTAATTTATTATATTTAATGAAACTTTTACAGAACTATCATTTATTAGATTTAATAAACACTTTTTAAGTTTAAAAAGAAACTACCTTATGTCACTGTACAGACCAAATGCAAACAGTGCATTGACATTGCAGAGAGACCACCGAGAGCGCTAAGGTAAAGGCTTAGTTATAAGAGATAGATAGAGCACATGATATAGAAACTGTTCTAGTTATGAATGTATCAAGGCTTATACGATTTTCCTTTTTTCTCAGGAATGAAATGACAGTGATAAAGAGCAGCAGAGGTGTTACCTTTCATAATCTTTTGCAGAGAGAGGAAGTGAGTCTCACAGTTCCTCTCACCACTATCACTTGAGTCATGCAGCTCCAGCAGAATCTGAACAACTGGACAGACCTCACACTGGCACTGTGCATATGTCACTGAGAGAGAGAGAGAGAGAGAGAGAGAGAGAGAGAGAGAGAGAGATTTATACAAACACACCGAATGACAGGAGACTACAGTACATTAACACTGCACTGAGAAAGAGAGATAGAGGGTGGATAGAAAAAGTGGCAAGATATCACTTGCAAAACTGAAGGAACTCACTTCCCATACTGATGTCCTTCAGCTGGTTTCCACTTTCTCCATTCCTTTCTGGTTTCCAAATCAACTCTGCAATAATACACAGTTACTTTACTCTATAATACAGACATTTCACTCTAGAACATACACTTCAATCTAGAATATACATTTAATCTAGAATTCAGACACTGCACTGTAGAACAGTTACTTGACTCTAGAACACAGACACTTCAAGCTCGGTTGCCAATCTTTTTAGCATAAAATAACAGTAACATTTTTTTGTGTAGAATACATACAATTCACTCTATATTATAGTCACTTCACTCTGGAATGCAGTCAATTCATTCTAGAACAGTTACATCACTCTAGAATACAGTTGAATTGAATGGGCATATACAAAACCATATTTAAACTGAAGCCGTATCTACAGATGAACTCAATACTGTAGTGGGGTGGATGGTTGGAGAGCAGACATTCTCTGCTCACACTCCTGAATGTTTTTTCGCTGTAGGCAAACCAGTATCGATTACTAATTTGAGAATGCACTTATCCTGCCGGCAACCACATACATTTGAGAATGCACTTATCCTGCCGGCAACCACATACATTTGAGAATGCACTTATCCTGCCGGCAACCACATACATTTGAGAATGCACTTATCCTGCTGGCAACCACATACATTTGAGAATGCACTTATCCTGCCGGCAACCACATACATTTGAGAATGCACTTATCCTGCTGGCAACCACATACATTTGGTTGAATAGCTCAGCTGACTAGAACCTCGGAAATCGACAGATCAAGTCTTGTTTGAGAACTCGATTCATTATTATTATTATTATTATTATTATTATTATTATTATTATAAATTAAAGGGGTCATATAAACCTCTTAATATTCTCACCATTTACTCGCAGTGTTGTGTTCATTTCTGATCTGACGTCACCACTAAAGTCAGCTTGTTACAGCGATATACAAGATTATAAAGATGACAAGATCTATCTTAAAAAACTTTTCACATGTCGGGTGAATGTGATGCTTCCTCTGATAGTGATTTTTTAGAAGGTGGCCAAGAAAGGAGGAGAATGAGAGAGAGGACCGACCCGATCACAAAAAAAAGGGAACTATGCACATGGCGCCAATGCAGGAGGACAAAGGCGAGGCAAGAAATCGACAGGACATTAGACTTGTCAACAAAGACGATAAGTGAGTCACATATGCAGAGCATCAAAAGAAACTTATCTCTCATATTTTTAGCATCAAAAGAAACCGTTATCACTCATCTTTGGATAAAATGCACTAGATGTGATCGAAAAATGACAAACTCTGTCTCATCGGAGCAGGTCCAGTGGACTTTTATTGTGTTGACCAACAATTGACACTTACTGTCTGATGTTATGGGGATGGGGGGATACTGTGGGTCCACACACACACACTGACACACTGACACACACACACTGACACACTCACACACACACACACACACACTGACACACTGACACACACTGACACACTGACACACACACACAGACACACACACACACACACACACACACACACACACACAGACACACACACACTCACACACACACACACACACACACACACACACACACACACACTGGACACACACACACACACTGACACACACACACACACACACACACACACTGACACACACACACACAATAATACTGACACTGACACACACTGGACACACACACACACACTGACACCGACACACACATACACACACATTACACACACACACCACATGAGCGACACACACACACACACATTGACACACACACTTCACACTTAATTATATAAAATATAATTTCTACAAGTACACTTTGTACTACTTAGAATTTATATTGGTGTGTGTGTGTGTGTGAGTGTGTCTGTGTGTGTGTGAGAGTGTGTGTGTGTGTGTCTGTGTGTGCGCGCGCTGCAGTGTGTGTGTCAGTCTTTGTGTGTGTTAATCGTGTTAATGTTTGTGTTGTGTGTGTGTGTGTTTGTGAACATCTAAAAGTAAAATTTCATTAACACTAGAACCTCCAAGCAGTCATTTTGATGGTTTCCACTTTTAAAATATAAATTACACTCGTCTGTTAAAAGATCTGCAGTTGTCTGTTCTTGACTTTTCTTAAATGCATGTATTAAATATCTTGACGGTCCTGAAAGTCAGAATCACAAAAATAAAAAGTTATAAAGCACTTCTACCTAGAACCGCTTAATTACAATACATGCTTTTTTGTTAATATAACATACAGTCACGCTATTTTTATATGTATATACAAGCGAGTTTGTTCTCCTACCTCAAAGAGTTTACAACCGCATGTATTTGAATAGAATATTGTTTTGAAGTCTAGATATGTGTTATCCAAATATCTATTGTAATCAAATCAATTCCTGGAGAACTGCCGTCTGGCTGTCTACGTGAACATACACTGCTGTGCAAAAAGTCTTAGACACATTCAGGAGTCACAATATATACAGATGTTATGAGCATCAACAATTTACTCAAAGCCTCCACTAGTGTTTTCAACTATTATAACAACTTTTACTTTTACAGCTTAGCTTGGGTGGAAGAAACCAAGCTTGTCATTTAGCAATCTTTAATTCACATGGATCAGAATCTTCAAAAACTTGTGATCACAAACAACTCAAAGTAAACTAGACATGAGCAGCTAATATGAAGTTTTTTAGTAGTAGCTAATCCATCACATTTTACCAGTGATTCTCAACAGGGGCAGTGAAACAAACCAAAGGGGCATAGCATCCAAAAAAAAAAAAAAAAAAAAAGTAAAGGTTTTATTTTATTTTGAACCCTTTTCAGTGCCTGGGGGGCGTCTGGATCTTAAAATATACCACTAATTGCTAGGGTCCTCCATATATTGCACTGTCCCGGGAGGTGTGAGTGACCAATCGCTTCTGGTTGTAGGACATGTGAGAGGGTTTAGTCTCTCAGACTTTGTGAATGGTGCACTGGTCACATCTATGAAATCATGCATCATGACTGATGCCTAAATTAGCCTATAGGATTTCTCCATGTTGTTCTGTCTGAAATCCAGGAAATTGGAAAATCAGTAAACTAGACTAAAGTGTATTTATATAGGATTGTGCTTTGATCTGAGCAAATTGTGATGCTACAACCACAGAACTATATATTAGAACACTAGAAGCGACACACCCCTGGAGAAGAACGATGCGTCATCGCCATCTTATGCAGGTCAGATATTATTATTGCTATGGTTACCAGTTGGCATTTTTTAGTAGAGTAGGTATTAAGTTTAAAATGCCACAAGAATGATACCACGTATGGCTGTTATTTTATTATTTTAAAAGGGACAAGAGAGAAAAGGAACAGTGAATAACTTTTCCATCGGTATCCATCGGTATCCATTTGTATTTTTAACAATTAAGATATAAAAACCTATATTTACAGGTTTATATATCCAGCCACTAGGTAGCGCACAGGGTGTTTTTTTTAGCTTGTAACAGGGAGATCTGGACTGACTGTCTGGCACATCCAATCATTGCAGGTGGAGGCAGCAGTCTCGTGGATCCGCCTGTCGGCCATGGCGATGACACGGAGAGGTGGGGGGAGAGAGTGTGTGTGCTTTCTCTCTGAGTGGCTGGGGCCCTGCCCTGGGAGACTGCTCGGCCCATAAGAACTGGCTTGGAACTGGCCGGGTTGGGGAAAGTACAGTGTCTCAGTAAGAGCAGGCGAGCCCGACTGAGGGGACAGCCGATCTGTAAAATAATTTAGAAAAGAAATAAATAAAATAATTACGCATGGTGGGACGTATAGATATATGGGGAACCCTGGCCACCCCACTGTATAAGCACAGCGGAGTGTAGGACGGAGACCCGTGCTATTGGGCTTAGCGGCAGTGGGGGGCCTTTCATAAGCAGCACTTTTGTTTGTAGTTTTATTACTGTGTTTTATTTTCCCTTTTTTCTTTAAGCCTTCTGTTTTCATTATTATTTTGGAGCACTTGAAGGTGCATGGACGGGATACCACCAATAATATTTAGAACCCAGTGGTCCTGGTTTACTGCCTCCACAGTATCCAGACCACGGACAACAAGCGCCCTCATGGCTAAAAGTAATGCCTAGCAGAAAAAATAAATAAAATCCTGGGCACCTGTCGCGGTGTTTCAAATAAAATCTTCTGTCTCCCGTGTCAGTGAATACCCCTCACCCTTCCACAAATGGTGTCAGAAGTGGATTCACTGGCACTGCCCAATTCAAGCAGTGCAAATAAGGGAGTCAGAATGGACCCGCAATTCACCGTAATAATGGACCTCCTGCGCCAAACCCTGACGGAGATAGGGCAGGGGAGTGTCTGAGCTGTGCCCGACCCAATGCTACAGCGCCAACAAAATGACGGCAGAGGATCGGCCGGACGCTTACCTGGAGGTGTTCGAGGGATGGGGATTTCGCCGGATGGGCCCGGGAGCATTGGGCTAGCTACCCCTGCCCCAGTTGACGGGAGGCGCAGGCGGCGGCGAGCACCCTGATCCGTGGCCAAGGATGGATTACCCGCGAAAACTGCCATCCTCAACCCGCGTGGGTGTTACTCAGAGGGCTACCGCCGCAGGTTCCGGGAGGAGAGCTTTTCTCTGGGGGAACACCCCAGGCCATTGCGCACCGGTTTGCAGGATTACGCCCGGGATGGTTGAACCGGGGAGCCACCACCACTGCCAGGCTGGTGGAGGTAGTGGTGGTCGAGCGGTTCCTGCAGTGCTTGGCCCGGAACAGCGGGTGTGCAGGTGCAAAGGCAGGCACCCGCCACCCTAGAGTTGGCGATCCAACTGGCCGAAAGCAG
Source organism: Huso huso (assembly GCA_036884735.1). Classification (NCBI taxonomy): domain Eukaryota; kingdom Metazoa; phylum Chordata; class Actinopteri; order Acipenseriformes; family Acipenseridae; genus Huso; species Huso huso. The sequence continues at coordinate 244,081 of JAHFZB010000077.1, read as the reverse complement.
TACCAGGCAGCGGAACCAACGCCCGCCACGCCGCCCTGGAAACCGCCTCCACACCGCATCACCCCTCTACTGGCCCCAGGAGGGCGAGAAGGGACTGGGGGGGGGGGGGCCTTCTGGGGTCTTTCTGAACAGTGGCGGGTGGGAGATCCCGGCCGAGAACTGGGGCAGAGGGGTCACCCACGGGCTGCTGCGTGTTGGACCGGGTTTTACCGTCGATCCCCTTTGATGGGTCCTGTGTTTCTGGAATTCTCCTGCTGAAGGCTTCCTCCTGTCGAGAAACCAGTTCACTGATGTGTGGAACAAGCTGGGAGGTGAGCCACATCGACCGGGATTGCCCCGCTATGGGATATGACCTCGTCCACCAGGTAAGACTGTTCCATTCCATCAGTCACTCCAGCAGACGGGTTTTGTGATTTGATTCCTGTGTCAGTGGATGATACACAAACCCAGGCTCTTTAATTCAGGGTGTAGTCAGTCCCTGATACAAGAGAGCTTAATCTCACCAAAGGGGCATAAGCAAATAACGGGACAGGTGCATATAAAAATGTATTCATGGGGATGTGCGCACTTATCCCAAAATGTATGTCAATCTGAAAATTGGCCAGCAGGTGACCTTGCGAGTGGTGGGGTTGTGTCCTCGTTGCCGGTGCCGTGGTTCCTGGGACGGGACTACGAGCAGTTTAAAATTGGTTGGCTGCTGTGACGGCCCCGTCCTCCTTATTGGCGAAGAAAGAGGAAGCAATTGGTGAGATCTTTTCCCTTTCGTGACCCGGATTGCTATTGCCACAGATTTAGACCCCGCAAAACTAAACGGGAACGCCGGGCCGCTAAGAATGAGGGCTGGCAAAGGGAGTCCGAGAAATATCGGGTGGGGGCGATTGGTGAAGAGAGACTGGGGAGGGGAGGCATGGAGTCAAGCGCGGGGGTCTGGCTCTGCTGCCTCCACTCAGACCGACCCTGATCCCGAGCCAGGAAGCCATGGGAGCTGATTTTTTTTTAGCTCGTTCCACTTCCGACTCGAGCAAGGGCGTGACGACGGTGCTGGGCAGGCTCTTTGATCAAGCAGCGGTGGTTAATGGTCGTGGTCGGTTTGCCCAGACGCGCCCGCCACGTACCCTCACTTTGGGAATTAATCGAGACCTTTTTTGGCGCGGTGTTGAAAAAAAAATTACCCCAGACTAAGTGCGCCACCAGTTGCTCATTCCTCAGCCCTTTAAGGAGGATTTGTTGCAGCTGGCTCACTCCCTATGTCTGGTCATTGGGACAGGACAAGACTAAAGCGGGCTGGTGACCACGCGTTCTATTGGCTGGGGCTGATGGTGACGCCAGACGCTTTTCTGCACGCCAGCGGAGGTCAGAAAGCAGCCCCTAGAGCCGTCCCCGCGAGCCCACTGGTATTGCCCCTAGTGGAAAGCCCCGTTTGAGCGTATTGGGTAGTAGATATAGTGGGACCGCTAAGAAGGAGTATACACCCTATTGGTCATTTTGGATTATGCTACGCTATCCAGAGGCCATCCTCCGATCTCGCCTCTGCTAAATCTGTGGCCAACGAGCTGTTGGAAGGTTTTCTCCCGGGTGGGAGGATCCCCAAAGAAATACTAACCGACCAAGGCACCAACTTTATGTCCCCGCTAGTCCGCGAACATGTAAAACTTTTGGGATTAAGACCATTAGGACCTCCTCGGTTTTTCACCCTCAGACCGATGGTCTTGTGGAGCTTTTAATAAAACCTCAAAAACATGTTGTGCCAGATTTGTAAACAGTGACGCGGCGCTTACTGGGACCAGCTGATTCCGCCTTCTTTGCTATCAGAGGTTTTCCACGGGTTTTTCCCATTCGAGTTCTTTGTATGGTCGGAGACCCCGGGGTGTGCTGGATCTGGTCAGAGATGTGGGAGGAGCAGCAGGACACCGACCAATACTGTCCGGTATGTGTTGGATCTCAAAACGTCTTGAGTCCTGTGGGAAAATGGGCGCATGACAATTTGCAGCAGGCTCAGCACAGACAGGAGACCCAATATAACAGGGGCCCGGTTAAGCACGCGTTCAGCCGGGGATAAAGTGCTTCTGTTGTTACCCAGCTCTGAATCCAAACTTGGGCGAAGTGGCAAGGACCGTTTGAGGTTACACGCGGATTGGGACGGTGGACTATGAGATCTGCCAGCCGGAGCGACGGAGAGAAAAGCACATTTACCGTAAACTCGCTGAAGCCTTGGTTACAGCAGGAGGCTTTGTTAGTAAGCATAGGCAGATGACGCCACCTGGACCTGGGACCAGATCTTTCTGTGTTGGCCAGGGTCGGTACAGATTGCAGAAAATCTGACACCAACACAGAAAAGGTCAGGCGGGCGCTGGCGGAATTTCCTGATGTGTTTTCTCCGTCCAGGGCAGACTGGGGAGTAGCCCACCATCACATTGAGACTGAGCCGGGGCCTGGTTCAACCAGAGGCCGCATCGCATACCTGAGCGCAAAAGGCAGGTAGTGAAGACGGAGATTGACCGAGATGTCAGACTGGGGGTAATAGAGGAGTCCCAAAGTGACTGGAATAGTCCCATTGTTTTAGTGGATAAGTCGACAGGTCAACTCGATTTTGCATTGACTTCAGGCGCTAGTTAATGAAAATCGAGTTTGACGCTTATCCCATGCCCCGGTAGATGAATTGCTGGAGCGCCTGGGCACGACTCATTTTATGACGACACTGGGTTTAACAAAGGGTACTGGCAGATACCCTGACCCCAGAGTCCAGAGAGGACAAGCGTTTTTTGACTCCTTCGGTTGTACCAATTTAGGACCATACCCCTTTGGGTTGCATGGAGCACCAGCCACTTTCCAGCCATTTTTTATGCCCCATCAGTACGCCGCTGCTTACATAGATGACGTGGTTATCCACAGTGAGGATTGGCCGAGTCATCTGTGTAAGGTAGCGGCGGGTATTGCAACTTTGGGAGGCTGGGCTCACTGTAACCCAAAGAAATGTGCCATTGGGAAGAGCAGTGAGTATTTGGGGGTATCCAGTGGGGCGGCCAGATCAGACCGCTGATTGCTAAGGTGAAAGCCTTGGCTGACTGGCCCCCCACGACCAAAACCCAGGTGCGCCTCTTTCTTGGGACTAGCGGGCTATTACCAGGAAGTTCATCCCCAAAAGCCCACTGCCGCTGCTCCTTTGACAGACCTCCACCAGGAAGCTGTCCAACACGGTTCAGTGGATTTGAGCCCGTTAGAGCCTTCTCGCTTTGAAAGCGAAGGCTGTGCTAACAAGCCAGTGCTGCTGCAGTCCTCCTGATTTCAGTAGGAGGTTCACCCTGCAGGCCGGATCGTCAGAGACAGGTCTCGGGGGCAGTGTTGTCTCAGGAGGTGCTTGGAAGAAACCCGTCACCGGTCTATATCAGCAGGAAGCTCCTTCCCGTGAAAAAGAACTACAGTACCATCGAGAAGGAGTGTCTGTACGGTAAAATGGGCAGTCGAGTCACTCCGTTACTACCTCCTGGGGCGACACTTCACCCTGATTACAGATCATGCCCCCTTAGCATGGCTTCACCGAATGAAGGATAACAATGCCAGAATCACGCTGGTGGTACTTTTGCCCTGCAGCCCTATGCCTTCAGGGTAGTCCACCGAGCAGGGAAACTGCATCAAAAGCATGAACTTTTTTTCTCTCGGGAGGGCATTGGGTTCAGGATTTTCCGAATGGACGGGTGGTGCCATTCTGGGAGGATGTGTAACAGGGGAGATCTGGACTTGACTGTCTGGCACATCCGTTTACTGCAGGTGGAGGGCAGCAGTCTCTCGTGGGATCCGCCCTGTCGGCCCATGGCGGCGACACGGGAGGGGGGGAAAGAGTGTGTGTGCTTTCCCTCTCTCTGAGTGGCTGGGGGCGGGCCCCGGGAGACTGCCTGCCCATAAGAACTGGCTTGGCTATGCACTCGAGGGTGGCCGGGTTCAGGGGAAAGTACAGTGTCGCTGGCGGAAGAGGGTCCAGTTTAAAGAGCAGGCCGAGCCCTTGACTGAGGACAGCAAGCCTGTAAAAAATAATTTAGAAAAATAAAAAACAAAAGAAATAATTACGTACCCGCTGGACGTATAGATAATGGGGAACCCTGGCCAACCCCACTGTATAAGCACAGCGGAGTGTAGACGGAGACCGATGCTGACCGGGCTTGCGGCAGTGGGGGGTACTGCATAAGCAGCACTTTTGTTTGTAGTTTTATTACTGTGTTTTATTTTCCCTTTTCTTTTTTCCTTCTGTTTTTCATTATTATTTTTTTGGAGCACTTGAAGGTGCCGGACTGGGATACCTGTGTTGTAGTAACCCACGTGGTCCCTGGTTTACTGTCGACAGTATCCAGACCACGGACAACAGCGCCCTCTCAGGGCTAAAGTAAATAAAAAAGTTTCAGCAGAAAAAAAATAAATAAATCTGGGCACCTATGCGGTGTTTTTCCAAATAAAATCTTCTGTCTCCGTGTCAGTGAATACCCCTCACCCTTCCACACTAGCTGTATAACTTAATATAAACTATATCTGTTATAATATACTATATATATTTTTAGCAACTATATATATATATATATATATATATATATATATATATATATATATACAGTGCCTTGAAAAGTCTTCACACCCTTGAACATTTTTCACATTCTGCTGCCTAAAAATACAATTCAAATGCATTAAAGTAGGGGTTTGTTTCACTGATCTACACAACATCACACCTACACTTTCAATGTGAAAGAACAATTATAGAAATATTCAAAAAGTAATTAAAATAAAAAACAAAAAGTCTTGATTGCATAAGTCTTCACACCCCTGAGTTAATACTTGGTGCAAGCCCATTTTGCAGCAATAACAGCCATGAGTGGTTTTGGATAAGTGTCTACCAACTTAGCACAGCGGGAGGGTGCAGTTTGCCCATTCTTCTTGGTAGAATAGCTCAAGCTCTTTCAAGTTGGCTGGGGATCGTCTGTGGACTGCAGTCTTCAAGTCTTGCCACAGATTTTCAATAGGATTCAGGTCTGGGCTTTGACTCGGGAACCCAGGACATTCACTTTCTTCTTGCTGAGCCACCCATTGTTGCTTTTTGCTTTGTGCTTAGGATCATTGTCCTGCTGAAAGGTGAATCTTCTCCCCAGTCCCAGGTCTCTGGCAGACTGGAACAGGTTTTCCTCCAGGATCTGCCTATGCTTTGCACCATCCATCTTTCCCTTGATCTTCACAAGCTTCCCTGTCCCCGCTGCTGCAAAGCATCCCCAAAGCATAATGCTGCCACCACCATGTTTTTACTGTAGGGATGGTGTTAGCAGGGTGATGTGCCGTGTTTGGTTTACGCCACACATATCGCTTAGTATTGAGACCAGAAAGTTCCTCTTTGGTCTCATCAGACCACAAAACCTTCTCCCACATGCGTGCAGTGTCCCCTAAGTGTTTGCTATGCGGCACATTATATGGCTTTTTTCAGCAGTGGCTGGCTTCTTGCCACCCTCCCATACAGGCCATGTTTGTGGAGTACTCTTGACATTGTTGAACAGTCAACATTTTCCCCCCATCTCAGCCAGAGACCTCTGTAGTTCTTTTAAAGTAATCTTAGGCCTCACAGTGACTTCCCTCAAGCAGTTTCCTTTAAGCCACGGCTACTGACTTTGGAGAGACGGCCTGATCGAGGCAGTGTCTTGTTGGTGCCAAACTGTTTCCACTTTACAATGATGGACCTGACAGTGCCCCAAGGAATATTCAAAAACATTGAAAGTTTCTTATAGCCTTCCCCTGATCTGTACCTTCAATAACTTTATCCCGGAGTTCTTTTGCAGCTCCTTGCTCGGCATGTTTTGCCATTTGCTTCAAATTCACTTCATACAACAGAAACAGCTTGATTCTTCATCCAGGAGTATTTGAATCAGTTGAACTACTGTGATTGGACACAGGTGGGCTCTATTTAACTTATTATGTGCCTTGTTAAGGCAGTTTGTTGTACCTGAGCTAATTTGGGTTTGCTATGACAAAGGGTGTGAAGACTAACGCAATCAAGACTTTTTGGTTTTTTATTTTTAATTACTTTTTGAATATTTCTATAATTGTTCCTTCACGTTGAAAGTGTAGATGATGTTGTGTAGATCAGTGAAACAAACTCCTACTTTAATGCATTTTGAATTGTATTTTTTAGGCAGTAGAATGTGAAGACTTTTTCAAGGCACTGTATATTTATTCATGGAACAAAAAAGAAAACATTTAGTTTTTTTATTTACATAACTGCCTATGTTTTGTTTGGTAAAAATTATGGTTGCTTCTAATTACTTGGTTCCTACAATAGGCCTACTATTGATCAAACTTGTTTGTGGAATCTATTTCTCATCAATTAATATTAAGCTATTCTCTCTATAGGGATGCTTCTCACTACGAGATTATTATTATTTTTTTGCCTTCCATAAAAAAAAAAACCCAGAATGCTTATTCTTGTCTGACATTGCTGAATGAAAAAGTATTAAACAGCCGGCAATGGCACAGCCTAGATTCTAAGGCTTTAGAACATAACCTGACCTAATACTTCTCTAAAATCATTAACAATAATTACACTTCCTGTGTAAAACAAAATAAGAAATTGTTCTTTTTTAATTTTTACAGTTAACAAATGCATTTTAAAATATTTCTTTAACACAGTCCCTCAGTCTGTTGACAATAACCTAACAATAATATCTGTTTTGAGGTTTGGTCGGACGGACAATCAGAATGAAGCATACAGACATATATATGTGTGTGTGTGTATATATATATATATATATATATATATATATATATTATCAGAACACCTATTTATCCGAGCATTTTATGTACAGTATGAGCTGCTGAAGTTTAGGTTAACCATAGACATCGGAAACTTGACATCGAGTGTGTATTTAAAAAATTAAATGTGTCTTACCTTCCGCTCAGAGACAAGGTTAGTTAGGGTAGTATCTTTTCCTGGTGACGGAAAGCAAAGATTCTGAAGAATTAAATAGTAATGTCCAAGCAAGTTTTAAAAGTTTAAAATATCTCTTTTCGACGAGATGGTTTATTTAAAAGGTCAGTATTTCCCTTTATTGTGTAAACGTGTTTTGAAGACAGAAGAACGATAACTCCAAGAAGTAATGTGATAAATGTCAAAAACGCTATGACTGCTATAACTTTACTTACAATTCCTAAATAAACACTTGCAGTTAACAGACTTTTGTTTCTCAACACTTTACAGTAAATCGACCAGCATTGTGTTCCATTAGTTAAAATATGCCAAATATTAAGAGTTATTTACCGGTATCGTGAGGTTTGTTTATATTAGCAACCATGCATCCGAACCCCGTAAGATGGCATTCCAGCACGCGCACATCAACGGCCGTGACGCTTCTAGTGTTCTAATATATAGTTCTTTGGCTACAACATTTACCAGACCAGAGGAGCTACTTTGATCTTATTGTCAACAGTTGTTTTCAGAACTAATCGATCGCTATTGATTGCTGCAGGGTGTCCTATATTGTACCGGACCCGAAGGCAGTGACCAATCACTTCCAAAATTTTAGAACGTGTGTGGGAGGGTTTAGTGTCTTTCGAAATACTGTAAATCCATAAACATTTGCAACCAAAATATTTGGCGAATTACACCCATAAAACCTATTTTGCTCCAGAAATGTTGGCGACCTGTTGCAATATACAAAGTATGTATTGTTAGTGGAATTTGATATTCGTGCCAAAATGTTTGCGATTCTTTTTTTCATACGGGAAAAATGCACAATAAAAGGCTCACAAATGATTTGATGGCTTTACAGAATGTGAATGGTGTACCAAACTTTCCAGCAATAAAAACTGGCATATAAGATGTAGCCTTTCTATTTTGTCTGGAATTCATTTGCTGTCAGGAAACTATACTCTCACATCACTCTGTTTTGTGGTGTGAGTTGAGCGGATCGATATTGCTATAACTCTGAAGGAATCAAATGTACTTTTTGATTTTTTTTGGATTATTCAATAAATAGAGGTGAATACATTGTACAGCTCTTTTTGAGTGTTCAGAGGTCAAAGTTCTTTTCAGAATTCTAAAAATGTTTTTTTTTTTTTGGTGTGAAATACCAGAATATTATTTGTTATATATTTGCAAACACTAAGAACATAAGAATATAAGACAGTTTACAAACGAGAGGAGGCTATCCGACCCATCTTGCTCGTTTGGTTGTTAGTAGCTTATTGATCCCAGAATCTCATCAAGTAGCTTCTTGAAGGATCCCAGGGTGTCAGCTTCAACATCATTAGTGCCGAATGCCTCCTCATTTGTAACCTTTATAGTTTTTTCGGGAGCATCTGGCCTGGCATTGCACAATGGATTTGTCAATGATCAAGTGGAGTTTACGTTCAAACAACATACCTTTTCTTTCATGATTTACAGTTTAATAAAGGAGGTATGTTAACTACTCATTTCAAGCTTGTATCGCAATACACGATACACAAAGGTGTATCGTATCGTGTTGTAAGCCAAGATAGCCAACGTCCGTTGGGCACCTGTTGGTTCGCCATCACCAATTAAATTGGACCAACAAAGGCCAGCAACTTTGGGCCAATGTCATTTTGCTTGTCGGACGTTAGCCCAATAACACTGAACCAGTGTTGAAACCAACCCTGGTTCAATGATGTAAAACACTGTTGGACACACTGCCAACTATGTCCCAACCCCATACGGAAGAACCATATATTTAAAATGTATGGAAATGCCTACATTATAAATATATGGCCCATACATATTTGAAAGCTATGTAAACAGTCAATTTGTATTATACATATATGGTAAAATATATAAATATATTTTAAATACAACAACATTGGCCGCTTTTTGATATAGGAATCATATATGCAAAATATATGACTATACAAAATATATTTTATGTACAGTATAACCCCGTTTATACGAAAGTCTTGGGGGACACGAAAAACTTTCGGTTAACAGAGTTTCGGTTACGTGAGGGAACAAGTCAATCTAACTACCAATTGTACATCGGAGCAATGTATGAATCTTTATTACCGATTCCAAACATACTGTAAATAGAACACCATAAAACTTCAATTTAACGCCTTGTACATCGGAGCAATGTATGAATCTTTATTACCGATTCCAAACATACTGTAACTAGAACACCATAAAACTTCAATTTAACGCCTTGTACATCGGAGCAATGTATGAATCTTTATTACCGATTCCAAACATACTGTAAATAGAACACCATAAAACTTCAATTTAACGCCTTGTACATCGGACAATGTATGAATCTTTATTACCGATTCCAAAACATACTGTAAATAGAATACCATAAAACTTCAATTTAACGCCTTGTACATTTATGAATTTTTTTACCGATTCCAAACATACTGTAAATAGAACACCATAAAACCACAATTTAACGCCTTGTACATCGGAGCAATGTATGAATCTTTATTACCGATTCCAAACATACTGTAAATAGAATACCATAAAACTTCAATTTAACGCCTCCGGCATTAATTTACAATATTTTCCAGCGGACCCGACGCGTATTGGAGACAGGCGATTATTTGAGACCAGTGTTTATATTAGATCACTAGCTTCACAAGCTGCATGTGGTCATTGAGAAGTCGCTAACACACACCCTTGTAGCAACAGGTTGTGTGTCAGTGGATTGAAGTAACAGTTTTGTTACAAAATGACATTGTATTGTACACCCTAAATATAAAGCGAAAGTATTATTACTGTCTTTTTATATGCACTGGTTAATAAGGATACAATATGCAAAACATTGAACAAACAGAAGTACTAATTTGTATTTAAAAATGGAATTAGAGAGAAGAAGAAGAAGAAGAAGAAGAAGAAGAAGAAGAAGAAGAACAATGAAGAGAGAGAGAGAGTGAGGGACAGAGAGAGTGGGGAGAAAAACATAGCGATTGTACAATACCTAGTATCAATTTCAAAATGAAAGACAAATCCTCTGTCCCATCTGCCATCGCACTGCCACAAAGAGCTGAAGACAGAATGAAGGGACAATGTCAATCAGCCTGCCAGCCAGTCAGTCAGTTAGCTGCTATATATTGACGATCATCAATAGAATCATACCCTTCAAGTATGACATATCCATCTCTTCTTTATTTTCCAATAATTCCCCTCTCTTGAACCTGCTTCCCATATGGGACGTTTCCACGTAGTAGCCCAGCCCAGAATACCCTGCTTCATGAGGAGTGATCTCAAACCAGGAGGCTGAAATACAAGACAAATATCTCGCTCTCACATTCTCTCATTCTTTCTCGCTTTCTTCAATTCTCTCACTCTTATACCATTTTCACACACAAATGCCGCTACTGTACCGTCTCAGAGACGTTAAAACTATTGTTTTAAATACCCATTCATACAGAACAAAATACCATCATAACCATTTCACACAACCAAAGGGATCATGTTAATACAACTTTTAAATCTGTCAGTCAACGTATTGTTCTGATGGCAACGAAAACCAAACAAAATCACCAAAAATGGTGGTGTCTTTTGTCGAAGAAGTACATTTGGCTGCATTTTGTTTGCTTTTAATTTTCTGTTATATCTTACAACGTAACAACCTGTTAAGTGTCAAATTGCAGGAGTTTCAGGCACAATGTAGGTTGTGCATTTTGTTTCAAAGAAGGCGATACAATATCTGTAAAGAAGCTCTAACTATTCCTTAACTTCTTCTGGACTGCTTCCTCGTTCTTGATCAGAAAAAATATGAAATCGTGTAACAGCGAAAACAGTCATGTGGCATGATGACTTTCAATCCACATCCACTGTAGAGCTGCAGTGCCGGCATAGCCTTTCACACAGGCACTTAAGACGGGTCAGTGCAAGGTGGTCATAAAATATGAAGGCTCTGTGGCGCTATAGGCAATTCACACAGACCAAAATGCTTCAGTGCCGGTTCTGAGCCGTCAAATTGTCTTTCCACTTTAATTCTCTCTCACACTTATCCTCTCTCTCTCTTTTAGTCAGTCAGTCAGTGTCTGTGTTAACTCCCTAGTGCAGTGTTAATGTGCTGCAGTGTCCAATCAGTCAGTCCCTATTTCCCTATCTCTCACACACACACACACACACACACACACACACACACACACACACACAATCAGTAAGATTTTATTCAACACACCTTTCGTCAGGCCACCCTGCTTGCATTTCTTGTCTATCACAGCGTAGATTGGAAAGGGGTTTTCTGATTTTGTCCCACTCTCCTCCGAAAGCTTACGTGTGTCCATCTGAAAAGAGAAAGACAAGAGGAATGAGAGAGGGATGAGGGAATTAGGAGTGAGTAATCAAATCTGCGTTCTGTAATCCACACGATGAACAGAAACACAAAATATAAGAAACACAGACACAGTATGTTAGGGGTGTGCAAATATTTGTATCTGTGTTAATAATATTAACTCCATAATGTAAAGCTTTAGCTATTATTATTATTATTATTATTATTATTATTATTATTATTATTATTATTATTATTATTGAGGTAGTCCTGAACATATAAAGCACATGCAGTCTTGGAAAGAGCGTGACATTTGTTTAAAGAAAGGGATCAGACAGAATTGTGTCTTATTTAAGCTGAATGAAAATACTGGTGCCATGTTTTGACACGTCTGAATTCAATTGTGCAGTCACTTGCAGAAAGAAACCTTGCTTTCCGTGGTTCTTCAGATAACTTATACATGCCAAGCAATGGAAACTTCTTGAAAGACGTTGAATTGCTAAGTTGGACCCATAATGCTGCAACATATAAGACGTGTTAAAAGGGGTAAGTCCTACACTCACTATTTAGGGAAAGACATTCAGAATGTCCTGAACATATCCTGGGGTTCCTGGTAGTGCATGAAACAACTAGTCTCAGTGTGTCCAGTGCAATTTTAGAAGATACTAATAAGAGGTCAGTCCAATGATAATGGTAATAATAAGAGGTCAGTCCTATGATAATAATAAGAGGTCAGTCCTGTGATAATAATAAGAGGTCAGTCCTGTGATAATAATAAGAGGTCAGTCCTGTGATAATAATAAGAGGTCAGTCCTGTGATAATAATAAGAGGTCAGTCCTGTGATAATAATGAGGTCAGTCCTGTGATAATAATAAGAGGTCAGTCCAATGATAAGAATAATAATAAGAGGTCAGTCCTATGATAATAATAAGAGGTCAGTCCTGTGATAATAATAAGAGGTCAGTCCAATGATAATAATAAGAGGTCAGTCCTGTGATAATAATAAGAGGTCAGTCCTGTGATAATAATAAGAGGTCAGTCCAGTGATAATAATAAGAGGTCAGTCCAATGATAATAATAAGAGGTCAGTCCTGTGATAATAATAAGAGGTCAGTCCAATGATAAGAATAATAATAAGAGGTCAGTCCTATGATAATAATAAGAGGTCAGTCCTGTGACAATAATAAGAGGTTAGTCCTGTGATAATAATAAGAGGTCAGTCCTGTGATAATAATAAGAGGTCAGTCCTGTGATAATAATAAGAGGTCAGTCCAATGATAATGATAATAATAAGAGGTCAGTCCAATGATAATAATAAGAGGTCAGTCCAATGATAATAATAAGAGGTCAGTCCTGTGATAATAATAAGAGGTCAGTCCTGATAATAATAAGAGGTCAGTCCTGTGATAATAATAAGAGGTCAGTCCAATGATAATGGTAATAATAAGAGGTCAGTCCAATGATAATAATAAGAGGTCAGTCCTGTGATAATAATAAGAGGTCAGTCCTGTGATAATAATAAGAGGTCAGTCCAATGATAATGATAATAAGAGGTCAGTCCTGTGATAATAATAAGAGGTCAGTCCAATGATAATAAATAAGAGGTCAATAATAATAAGAGGTCAGTCCTATGATAATAATAAGAGGTCAGTCCTGTGATAATAATAAGAGGTCAGTCCTGATAATGATAATAATAAGAGGTCAGTCCTAGATAATAATAAGAGGTCACACCGTGATAATAATAAGAGGTCAGTCCACACAATGATAATAATAAGAGGCACAGTCATACACACACACTGCACACACACACACACACACACACACACACACTACACACACACACTGCACACACACACACACACTGCACACACACACACACACACACACACACACACACATACACACACACTGCACACACTGCACACACATACACACTGCACACACACCGCACACACACACTGCACACACACACACACACACACACACACTGCACACAGTACACAAACCTCTTTCGTCATGTAGTAAACGCCAGTCGCTGCCCAGACGTCAGTGAGTGAGAAGTTATCGTCCATTTCTGCTTTCTTCAGTCTCTTCATCATTTCGCTCCAGCTCCACGTGCCCTTTGTGAGTCTGTCGCTAATCTTCTTCTCAGCCGCGGGCAGGTTGCTGGACCACATGTGGTCCTGGTACAGTGAGGACATACACCTACACACAGAAGCCACAAACATTCACTTTTTCTGTCTCTCTTTTATTTTATTCTCTCAGATTTTCTTATTTTTTCTTCCTCTCTTACCCTTTCTTTGTTATGGTATTGTGAGTATGTGTGTGTGTCTGTTCACAATAACAGGCTTCGTGTTCAATAATAGAATAGGATTGAACCAGATTTTGTTTCTGTTCTGGTTCAGCTCAGAACAGAACAGAAATGTTGACTCTGGTTTCTGAAAGCTCTGAATGCCCAATTTAGTTCTTAAGAACAAAATAAACAAAATTAACCGATAAACAAAGCTTGTATTGTTTCGCCCAGAAAGTAATCAGCTCCCCTTTGAGTCTGTCGCTAATCTTTTTTTTCAGCCCAGGTTTTTCTGGACCACATGTGGTCCTGGTTGTGAGGACATACACCCTTACACACAGAAGCCAAAAACATTCACTTTTTTCTGTCTCTCTTCTTTCTTTTATTCTCTCAGATTTTCTTATTTTTCTTCCTCTCTCTTACCCTTTCTTTGTTATGGTATTGTGAGTATGTGTGTGTGTCTGTTCACAATAGTAACAGGCTTCGTGTTCAATAATAGAATAGGGATTCGAACCAGATTTTGTTTCTGTTCTGGTTCAGCTCAGAACAGAACAGAAATGTTTGACTCTGGTTTCTGAAAGCTCTGAATGCCCAATTTAGTTCTTAAGAACAAAATAAAACCGTTATTAACCGATAAACAAAAGCTGTGTATTGTTTCGTTCCAGAAAGTAATTAATTAATTTTGTTTTTGTTTTTGTTCCTTTTTTTAGTACATTTTTTCATGTATTGTTCTGGTTCCGTTTCAAATGTGTGGTTGAAATGTCTACCCCCCTGTGTTGAGTGTGTGTGTAGAGTGTGTGTGTGAATGGTGTGTCTGCAAAATGTGTGTGTGTGTGTGTGTGTGTGTGTGTGTGTGTGTGTCTGCATGTGTGTGTGTGTGTGTGTGTGTGTGTGTGTGTGTGTGTGTGTGTGTGTCTGCATGTCTGCATGTGTGTGTGTGTGTGTGTGTGTGTGTGTGTGTGTGTGTGTGTGTGTGTGTGTGTGTGTGTGTGTGTGTGTGTCTGTGTGTGTGTGTGTGTGTGTGTGTGTGTCTGCATGTGTGTGTGTGTGTGTGTGTGTGTGTGTGTGTGTGTGTGTGTGTGTCTGTGGGTGTGTGTGTGTCTGCATGTCTGTGTGTGTGTGTGTGTGTGTGTGTCTGTGTCTGCGTGTGTGTGTGTGTCTGTGTGGGTGTGTGTGTGTGTGTCTGCATGTCTGCGCGTGTGTGTGTGTGTGGTGTGTGTGGGTGTGTGTGTGTGTGTCTGTGGGTGTGGGTGTGTGTGTCTGCATGTCTGCGTGTGTGTGTGTGTGTGTGTGTGTGTGTGTGTGTGTCTGCAGACAGCCTGTGTGTGTGTCTGCGTGTGTGTGTGTGTGTGTGTCTGCATGTCTGCGTGTGTGTGTGTGTGTGTCTGCATGTCTGCGCGTGTGTGTGTGTGTCTGCATGTCTGCGTGGGTGTGTGTCTGCATGTCTGCGTGGGTGTGTGTGTGTGGTGTGTGTGTGTGTGTCTGCATGTGTGTGTGGGTGTGTGGGTGTGTGTCTGCATGTCTGCGTGTGTGTGTCTGCGTGTTTGCATGTCAGTGTATTTGTGTGGGTGTGTGTTCATGCGAGTGTGTGCCTGTATCTGTGTCTGTGTCTGTGCCTGTGTCTGTTTCTGTCTGTCTGTCTCTCCTCACCAGGTTGATCCAGACACTCCACACAGATAGAGAGCGCAGTCTAGCAGTTCCTCCTCTCCCAGCTGCACCAGGGTCCCCAGCATCCCCAGCATGGCCCTCAACCCCCCCCCAGAGCCCAAGATCGCAATGTGAGGAACATCCTCCTGACAGAGAGAGAGAGAGAGAGATTTTCTTATTTAATATTTATGCATATATACATATGTGTTCATATGTAAATAATATGGATTGGTTAGTTTATGTAAGAACATAAGAACATACATAAGAAAGTTGACAAACGAGAGGAGGCCATTCGGCCCATCTTGCTCGTTTGGTTGTTAGTAGCTTATTGATCCCAGAATCTCATCAAGCAGCTTCTTGAAGGATCCCAGGGTGTCAGCTTCAACAACATGACTGGGGAGCTGGTTCCAGACCCTCACAATTCTCTGTGTAAAAAAGTGCCTCCTATTTTCTGTTCTGAATAATCCTTTGTCTAATCTCCATTTGTGACCCCTGGTCCTTGTTTCGTTTTTCAGGTCGAAAAAGTCCCCTGGGTCGACATTGTCAATACCTTTTAGAATTTTGAATGCTTGAATCAGGTCGCCGCGTAGTCTTCTTTGTTCAAGACTGAATAGATTCAATTCCTTTAGCCTGTCTGCATATGACATGCCTTTTAAACCTGGAATAATTCTGGTCGCTCTTCTTTGCACTCTTTCTAGAGCAGCAATATCTGTTTTTTATACTCCAAATATGTGTTTTTTTAGTTTGTGCTCCAACTGAGAGCTACATTTTGTTTTATTAGTGGCTGTTTCCCCACTACACTGTAAGAAATAAAATCAGCACCGGTTTTAAACTGTAAATCAAGACTCCAGTCTGATCATTTACACTGTCCTCGGTCACTGTCACATTACAATTAGCAAAAGCGCCTACAGTATACAATACAAACGTCAATGGTGCTCAATCACTGAGGACAATACATCAAAACAAGTCCTCGTGGGTAAGCAGCTTGTCATATGATCATGGTTATGCTTACTCAAGGCTGCAGAATCCTACTTTACAACAGTATACTTGAGAAGCGATCGTCTCGTGAGGGTGCCTAGTTTAACTGCAGTCCGGTTTTACGTATAATGGCCTTTGAATTAAAATGACATATCAGTGCAGTATTTTACTGTCAGGACTACCACTGCATTTAAGCATCTGTGGATTACTTATATTCTGTTGCGATGCAAATCTCCCAGTTTTTCATTAAGTGGAGACCTCTGCAACCCTCCGCCCCCTCCTCCTTACCGCGCCACGCTGCAATCCCCCTCTCTCTACATGCATATCACACAATAACAGTGCTGTTCTCCGTATGCATTCAATGAATGTTTCCTGCATCATTGCACATCCACGCTGCCTAATCACGCGAGATGCGA
>JAHFZB010000077.1:60000-222500 GCA_036884735.1 Huso huso | reverse complement strand
CAGACTGTACCTCTGGGAAGTTTTCTGATCACTGTTACTTGACATACTTGACATCTGGAATGACAAAGACGTGTTATAATGAAGACTTGAAAGAATCTGTAAGAAACTTTTTATATTGACTAATGGCACCCCTTACAGGATTTCAATCACAGTTTCCTTCATCAGAATAATAATAATAATAATAATAATAATAATAATAATAATAATAATAATTCCCCTAATAATATTCCTCCCCATCCCTACTTGGATGATGCCCGCATTTATTTTGAACCAGCAGGTCACTACATAGCCCCATCCCTTACCTTGGATGATTAATCTATGAGGTGATTTTGAACCAGGAAGGTTTAGTACCAGGGTTAACAGCAGTGTTTTCTTTTTTGTTTTTTATTTTTATTTTTTTTAGTTATAGTTAAAGATGTGTAACTTTAGTTTTAGTTATACTTATTTGCAGGTGTTCACATAAGTAGTACGCCTGTGGACCAACAATAAATCTATGAGGTGGGATTGAGGTGTTATTTAACAGAATAATCAATCATTGAGGTCAAGCCTTGGAATTTGAGTGAAAAATGTCAGGTTAACAAAGAACTTGATTTTCTTTTGAGGCAAAGTTCATTTTAAATTTTAGTTATAGTTAAAGATAGGCAGTCTTTAGGTTTTAGTTAGGAAAACGAACCAGGTATCAGGTATTAGGTATTCGGTAGTCAAGCAGACAGACAGGCACGTTGCTTAGCAGATCTTATCAGATGGTTTCCAAAGCAACGGGTACTCTACTCAAGCTGTGAAGTAGTTTCTTCTTCAAGAGAATGTTGCAGGGAGTTTCTTTGATGAAAGGACAGCACAAGACAGATAAAGAGAGAAAAAACACGGAATAAAGGAAGAGCACCTAAAATACAAAACACCAGTTTAAATACATTGAGGAGGACCAATCTGAACCGCTCCTGACAATCTCATACGATTGGTCTATATATATATCAAGTCCGCTTTTAAGAAATGTCTTATTTTGGAAAAGATGTATAGATGATGTACTTTTAATATGGACTGGCTCAAAGATTGATTTATTCAAGTTTCAAGACTACATAAATAGCAGTTATCCAACTTTAAAGTTCACGATGGAGCACAGTCAAACTGAAATACATTTCCTTGATCTGTTAATTACAAACAATACTGATGGTAAACTTTCTACATCAATCTTTTGTAAGCCTACGGACAGAAATACCATTCTGCATGCAGAAAGTGATCATCCAAAACACATGATTAAAAACATTCCATATGGTCAATTCATACGCATGAAAAGAATATGTAGTAATACATCAGATTATAAGATTCAAGTCAAAGACATGCAGAGTCGTTTTCTGTCTAGAGGCTATACAAGAAATACAATTCAAACGGCACACAACAAGACAGAAAAAGTAGAACGTAATGAACTTATAGATACTGTTAAGATCAATAATGAACCAACAGAAGAAAGACTTACCTTTGCCACTGAATACAGTTATATTTCTAACGATATCAAAAGTATAATTTTGAAACATTGGGAAGTGCTGAAATGTGATCCTCAGCTTAAATCATTAACAGGTTCCCCTCCGAGATTTTGTTATAGACAGGGTAGAAATATTAAAGATTTTGTAGTTTCGTCGATGTATAAAACACCAGCAAAAAAATTGGTTAACAAATTCTTTATATGGTAATTTCTGATGTGGTAAATGTACACATTGTTCAAATACATATAACACCAAACATTTTAATCATTCACATACAGGAAAAAAATATACTATTAAAGAATGTATTAATTGTAATACCACTCATGTGATTTATATGCTTAACTGTGCGGATTAGCCTATATAGGACAAACAAAAAGGAATTTGAAAATACGTATTGGTGAACATAAAACTGCAATTCGAAACAACAACATGGATTAAGCTATAGCAAGACATTATAAAAAATTGAATCATGGCTCTGCAGCAAGCTTAAAATATATAGCGACTGAAAAAGTAACAGTCCCTGAAAGAGGAGGTAATATAATCAAACAGCTCTTGAGAAACAGTTTTTGGGATTTTCACTTGAAAACAATGGAACCACATGGGTTAAATGAAACCCTGGATCTCAGTTCTTATCTTTAGACACTGTATACTCTGTCATTATTAATTAAGAATTGAATTGGATTAAAGATTAAGTAAGTACAGCTTATAGGAGTGTTTAAGGTATAATTGTTACTGATTTGTAATTAATTAATGCATAAATGAAGATTCTGGTGTTTACGATTTCTGATAATGTGAATTGTTCATGTATTTGGTAACCTGTTGCTATTGGCATTATTCCGTTCATACTGATGGTTGTAGGCTATACGTGATTTTAATGGACCATGCAAATGACAAGTTATCTCTTTGAAGTTTAGGATAAATAACCTGTTAATATTATACACATTTTTTATGAGGGTTATTTGTTTCATGAAATTAAAATACACACAAGAATAGTTTGCTTGCCTATTTGTAGAATTTGTAGTTACTTAAATGATTAGCGATAACTTGTTGTTCGATGATTCAAGTGCAATCAATTTGTTAACGTTGAAATTGTTCATTGATGTTTTAGATTTAAATTGTTTTAGAGGCAATGATTATCCAGTGCTTATTGATTAAATGAATTATTTAATTGACTCAGACATAAGATATGTAACTAATTAATATAATTGGTATAAATGTAACACCCACTCTCAATTCACAATTAATGTGAACCTGATGAAGACATGGTCGTGTCGAAACACGTTGTTTGTTTTTATAGTTATGTTTTAAACTAATAAAGAGATTTTTTGAAGAAAATAAACAAGCAGGAGTTATATAATTGATCCTTTTGAAGCAAAATAATGAGAGTGTTTTTCATAAATGACTTATACTGTAAATCCTTTTGGTAAGCCCCAAATTTAAATTGGAAGTTTCTGAAAGAATTTTTAACTTTGCATTGAGAGCTCATCCATTTTCCTTTTATGTAATTACCTTATACTGGTCAGCACCTCGTTAATATGAAGCATTGTAGTGCAAATGACTTTTCTTGTTATAATATACTATTAAAACATATATGGAGAGCAATGTATCTTACTAACATACAATCTTTATATTGAAAATACTGTGAAATCAGACCAATTTCATAACCAATTTATATATTCTTTATATAGGAACATGGATACACCTAAACAATTAAACAACAAAAACAGGCATATGTGTGTAACATATATTTCTCTTAATACATATAATATATAAGTTATTTCTATACACTGTAAAAGGACCCCGGAGTTATAATAACTTGCAGTTTGTCATCCATGTTTTAGCTGCCAACTCTCCTTTCACTGTTGGTGTACCGCCAAACACCTCTGGCATTAATTAACATGTGTCAATATTTAACGTCTGAGTCAAAGGTCAAAGCCGGTGTCATGAATTTTCCAAAACATATCAAATTACTCTTATACAAAGTTAATTTTTAGCCGACTGGGAAGTTTAAAAAAAAAATTGTACATTTGTACAAATCTTAGGTTTTCAGTCCATCATGTGAATGATGCCATATACAGGTTGGTTATTGAACACATTTTTCACTATGGGCTAAATGTCCCTCAAATATCCTTTATGCTCATCATCAAATGCTATTGAGTGTTTACTGTATCATTTTATTTTAACACTGAGGTCAAAATACACTCTTACTGTGGAGGAACCTTTTAAGGTTCTTTGATGAACCTTTTTAATGTGGTTCCTTGAAGAATGTAGTACTAGAGGCGCAAAACAATTACATCCCAAAAGTAGACAAATCTAAATCTAAAACAATATGGCCAAAATGGTTTAATAGATCAATTAAAAAAAAAAAATATTCAGATTCAAAAGAGACTTTACAGACATTTAAAAGGACCAAAACAAAGTACACAGAAAGAGTACTTGGAACTGCAAACACCTGTCAAAAAGGAAAGTTAGAAAGGCCAAGAGATAGAAATGAGCATTGCTAAGGGGCTAAAACCAATTCCAAAATGTTTTTCCAATATTATAACAAAAAGAGAAAATTCAAAGAGGAGGTTAAATGTCTAAGAGAATGAAATGGCAAAATCATAGACATAAGAAAAAAACTAATTAATAAATATATAAAATGATTACTTTTCACAAGTTTTAATGTGAAGGAGGATACAGACAACATGCCCCACATGTCAACCTGTTCCTTTTTTTTATAGTTTTCACTTTTTAAACCCTTTTTATTGTATTATTTGCTCTGCAAACAAACTTAACTCAGGGGAGACGTTGATCCTTTGACAGAGATGTTTAAAACTCCTAGTGGTTTATGTTCGAGCACTTTTGCATTGCCGTAGACTGGAGCCATTAAATTGGTTTGTCCATAAACTTATTTAACCAAGAAAATCACTCAGACTCATTTATTTGAAGTTTTACTGGTCAGAGCAACATTAAGCATTCGGTTTATTAAATGCCTTTTCTTGTTGGATTATATAATATTAAAACATATATAGTGCAGCCCCTCGGGCCAGCTAACATACAAAGCCTACAAGAAAATACTGTGAAATATTTTACCAATTTCAATAAACAATTTATATATACTAAAACATGGATTCAACACCTAAACAATTAAATAACAAAAACATGCATATGATAACATATATTTCCATTAATATAATATATAAGTTATTTCTATAAGGGAAAGAAGTAACAAAAGATAAGAACTTGTTTGTCATCCTCCACGATCTGCAAATAAAATGGAACCTAATGGCTCTGTTTTAGCTGAGTCTTGATTGGTGGTCTCCACTGGCATTAATTAACATGGGTTTTATAGGATTTTTGTCCCATTGAAAGCAATGGGAAGCCCCAAACAAATCCAATCATTAATCTATATAGAAAGTTAATTTTTATCTCTTGGGAAACAGTAAAAAAAAAATAAAAATTTGTACCAAATCTTCAGACTTCCATTGGAATCATATCATAACAAATTAAACACTGGCCCATGATCGTAAATGCTCATTTATAGACCCCTACCTTCATCTAAAAAGTTGAGTGTTTAAGCTGAGTTCACAAAGTCCTTGTTACCTTTTTCAAAATCTACTTTTTGTATGGAGGAATCTTTTTTTTATATGTGTATAAAAGCATTTTTGTTTTAATATATGAGTGTTGTGTAAATATATACTAAAGTAGACAAATCTAAATCTTGAGTTATACTGATTACATAATAGATGGCTTCTAAAAAAATATTCCCCTCATGTCAAAGGCATTTTTCAAATTGGTTTCCTTCTCTCCTTACAAAAAAATAGCAGGTAGTATAGGAACTTCCATCCACATGTCTTTTAGTATAGAGTTTCCAAGAGAGGAAAATCTAATTGCTTTTACTGAGTTGTAAACCAATTCAAAATCTTTTTCTCCAGCAAGGTCCCTTCAAAGAGGAGGTTAAATGTCTTCAGATAACAAATGACAAAATTCATAGACAACAAACTGGCTAAAACTAGTTTGCTGGAGACAATGATTACTTTTGCATTTTTTATATAAATGATATCATGTATTATATCACCACATGTCAACCCCTTCCTATTGTCACCTACCCTCTTTTTCCCACCTCCCTTTTAGAGCTATTATTGTCTCCCTGCTACCCTTCCTTCCAAAACTCTCGGGAGACGTTGTACAGGACAGAGATCTTTTCCTGTCCAACCACTTTTATGTTTGACCCTCTCCAATCTGGCTGTCCATAAAACTTATTTAACTGAAAATCACCTCCTGTCTGTCATTTGAACTTTTACGAATAAAGTGTGCCATCAGCCTCTCTCCTCTTTCCTAAATCTCCTTTAATCTTGGATTTGTATACTGTTGATCATCTATTCTACTATCATCTCTTGCCCCAGGACCTGGGGATCTCTGCACACTGCTCTGGCCTGGTTCTCCTCCTACCTCTCCAACCGAACACTTACTTGGTAACCTGGCGTGGAGCAACCTCCACCTCACCCTCTCTTAACTGGAGTCCCCAAGGGTCAGTCTTGGGTCCTCTTTGTTCTCTCTCGTGACACCCGCTCCCTGGGGGCCCCCCTCATCGCATCCTATGGTTTCTCATACCATTTCTATGCTGATGATGCTCAGATTTTCCTCTCCTTCCCCACCTCTGACTCCACCATCTCCTCCCCTGTATTCTCTACCTCTCTGTCTGCTATTTCTCCTGGATGCACTTGCGGCCACCTCAAACTCAACCTCATTGCTCTGACCTCCTTTTTTTTTTTCCTCCTCCGCGGCTCTGATCTCTCTCTCTCTGTTCCTCTGGAATCTACCACCTCTCTCCCTCTTCCTCAGCTAAGAACCTTGAGTCACCCTGGACCCCTGCCTCTCTTATTCCCAGCACATCTCCACTCTGGCACGCATTGCCGATTCTTCCTGAGCAACATCCGGGGTAAAAATAATTGGCAAAAAAAAAAAAAAAAAAAAAAAGAACACCCTCCTCACCTAAAACATAGTTTCCCAGCTCCTGGTCCAGGCAACCAATACTCCCAAGATAGAATATTACAATTAATATACTGGCCTCCTATTACCAGGGAGAGTCAGCTCATCCAGAAAAGAGAAGAACTTGTCTTGTTCTCTCTGCAAAGGATGGACACGTGTGGCTCTGTCGAGCTGAGTCTTGATTGTGGTGGTCTCATCCAGTTCAAGCCTCTTGTTTTATACAGATTTTTGTCCAGACTGCACCCAGCTACCTCCAGACCCTCATCTCCCCCACCCCCATCATTAATCTATATAGACAGCCTGCACTTGGCAAACAGTAATCCCTGTTCCAGAATTCCCTTCCAACCCTTCAGACTTAATGGAATGATATACCACAAATGTCAGGACTGCCCAGTCCCTCCACACATTTCTGGCCCCTCCTTCATCTGAAAAGTTAGGTGAAACAGCAAAGTCCTTGTTACCTTACCTTTCTCTGTTTGTATCCTGGGACACTATCTTTTTTCATGTAAAAAGCATTTTTGTTTTATTTTGCTCTTATCTGTCCCCCCTATTTTACTGCATTTAATCCTGTACTTCTAAATACTGTAATCTGCCATGTTTAACCTTTAGTATTTGTATTTAATCACATCCTGATGTAACTATCACTATTTAATCATATCCTGATGTAACTATCACTATTATCTGCTGTATTATTGAATTGTGGTTTGTCATTACTTGTACTTTGTTTGAACAAAAGTTATTGTTCTCTTGGGTCCCTTGTATTACTTGTATTGTAATAACTGAAATGTATTTGCTACACACAAAAGTAAAACTGGATTTGGGAGACACCTGCTTTGCAATTTTAATAAATGTAATAATAATAATGTATTTCTCTGTATTTGAAGTATTATGGATTTTCTTGTATTTCCTGCATCTTGTAAAGTGCTTTGTGACGGTGTTCCACTATGAAAGGATGGATTGATTGATTGATTGATTGATTGATTGATTGCCTGTTCAACGATTGAGCTGCTCTAAGAAGGTAACGATCCTGACCACCTTCAACAAAGTTGCACTTTGTTCTGTACATTGAACCAACACTGCTAAACATACCCCATTTTATAGTGTTATAAAGCTATAAAGACGGAAACTGACTAAGCAATCAGAGTGCATTTTTTATGATGGCCTGTATATTTGCATCAATGTTAAACTGTGACAATATCAAGCACAAAGTCACACTTCTGAACTGCGTCTCTAAACATGGACTGCCTCATATGGGTTTAAATATACATCATAGCAGCTTTGCAGGTGAAAAACATGATGAGAATAATAACACAATGGTATTTCATGAAATAAAAAGGATCTCATTTATATTTCACCACAATCCCTTCAGTTTCACCTGTGTATCAGCAGCCTGTCTGTGTATCAGTTAGAACTAGTGATCTGATTCTTAGCACTGTCTGTGTATCACAGTTAGAATAGTGATCTGATTCTCAGCACTGTCTGTGTATCACAGTTAGAATAGTGATCTGATTCTCAGCAGCCTGTCTGTGTATCACAGTTAGAACTAATGATCTGATTCTCAGCACTGTCTGTGTATAACATTTAGATCTAGTGATCTGATTCTTAGCACTGTCTGTGTCTCACAGTTAGAATAGTGATCTGATTCTCAGCACTGTCTGTGTATCACAGTTAGTACTAGTGATCTGATTCTCAGCACTGTCTGTGTATCAAAGTTAGAATAGTGATCTGATTCTCAGCACTGTCTGTGCATCAAAGGTAGAACTAGTGATCTGATTCTCAGCAGACTGTCTGTATATCACAGTTAGAATAGTGATCTGATTCTCAGCACTGTCTGTGTATCACAGTTAGTACTAGTGATCTGATTCTCATCACTGTCTGTGTATCACAGTTAGAATAGTGATCTGATTCTCAGCACTGTCTGTGTATCACAGTTTGAACAAGTGATCTGATTCTCAGCACTGTCTGTGTATCACAGAAAGTACTAGTGATCTGATTCTCAGCACTGTCTGTGTATCACAGTTAGAACTAGTGATCTGATTCTCAGCAGCCTGTCTGTGTATCACAGTTAGAATAGTGATCTGATTCTCAGCACTGTCTGTGTATCACAGAAAGTACTAGTGATCTGATTCTCAGCAGCCTGTCTGTGTATCACAGTTAGAACTAGTGATCTGATTCTCAGCAGCCTGTCTGTGTATCACAGTTAGAATAGTGATCTGATTCTCAGCACTGTCTGTGTATCACAGTTAGAATAGTGATCTGATTCTCAGCACTGTCTGTGTATCACAGTTAGAACTAGTGATCTGATTCTCAGCAGCCTGTCTGTGTATCACAGTTAGAACTAGTGATCTGATTCTCAGCAGCCTGTCTGTGTATCACAGTTAGAATAGTGATCTGATTCTCAGCACTGTCTGTGTATCACAGTTAGTACTAGTGATCTGATTCTCAGCACTGTCTGTGTATCACAGATAGTACTAGTGATCTGATTCTCAGCAGCCTGTCTGTGTATCACAGTTAGAACTAGTGTTCTGATTCTCAGCAGCCTGCCTGTGTATCACAGTTAGAACTAGTGATCTGATTCTCATCACTGTCTGTGTATCACAGTTAGAACTAGTGATCTGATTCTCATCACTGTCTGTGTATCACAGTTAGAACTAGTGATCTGATTCTCATCACTGTCTGTGTATCACAGTTAGAACTAGTGATCTGATTCTCAGCACTGTCTGTATATCACAGTTAGAATAGTGATCTGATTCTCATCACTGTGTATCAAAGTTAGAACTAGTGATCTGATTCTCAGCACTGTCTGTATATCACAGTTAGAATAGTGATCTGATTCTCATCACTGTGTATCAAAGTTAGAATAGTGATCTGATTCTCAGCAGCCTGTCTGTGTATCACAGTTAGAATAGTGATCTGATACTCAGCACTATCTATGTATCACAGTTAGAATAATAATCTGATTCTCAGCACTGTCTGTGTATCACAGTTAGAATAGTGATCTGATTATCAGCACTGTCGTGTATCACAGTTAGAATAGTGATCTGATTCTCAGCAGCCTGTCTGTGTAACACAGTTAGAATAGTGATCTGATTCTCAGAAACACAATGATGACACATGTTCTTTAACACTGTAATGAATACAAGCTTAGCCTGGACTTACTTATTGCACTATTCTGCATTTGGAAACTAGTTATTATTCAATACTCTGGATATCGATAATCTTTTTAAGATAGTTTGGAGTCATTCAGTCCTTGCTTGACTGATGGTTCTGAAACCTTTTGGTTTCCTGTGAGTTACGCTCATTGTGGTCCCTATTGCCGCGAGGAAGTACGGTTTCTTCTCTTGATTTTGGTTGATAAGAGTAACGCTATTTTTGGTCCCCACCGTCAAAAACGAATGTTCATTTCTGAGAATTATTAGCTATATGCTGAAGGATAGCATATACATTTGGTTTGGTAAAAGTAAAACATAAATAAATAAATACATTAATATAAATATTGAAATAAATGAATACATTGGCATTTATTTCCTTAACTTAAAATCTATTTATTTTTCACTATCATATTAAATGGCACTTTTACTGTATGAAACAAAAATAAAAATTCATCAGTTCTTGTTCAATTGTATGTTAAAATCTCATCGTTTTCATATTTTTACTCTCAAATTAAAAAAAATAATATATATATATATATATAGAGAGAGAGAGAGAGAGAGAGAGAGAGAGAGAGAGGAACGGTAGTTCCTCGTACAAGTTTTTTTTTTTTTGAAACTACCGTGAGTCTTATACAGCTCCAAGAGTTTTGCTGTTTTCACCATGTTGCAGCGGCAAAACGAAATCACTTTTCATTAACCAGTAAAAAGTCTAAAACTTTCTTACATCAAATGTGAAGAAAAACGTAAATACCTCTTATACAATCAATGAGATATAAGTCATCAAACTAAGGTAAAATTGTTGTTGTTGTTGTTCTTGTTGTTGTTGTTCTTCTTCTTTTTTCTTCTTCTTCTGTTTACTTTTTTTAAGAGTGTGTAGCAACTTTTCAAACAGAAAAGCTAAATAACTGACATCTACCAATCATGTGATTCCACATGTTGTTCAATGTCAAAATAAACCAGGGATCGCAAGCAGTTTTATATCCACACCATTTATATTAAACAATTTATTTATGCTTTAAAACAGCACATATCGCAGAAAAAAAAAATAAAATAAATAAAAATAAAAATTTACCAAGGTTTGATCTTGTAACATAACATCCTTGAAGGGCACAAGACCCACTAGGCCACTGGGCAGTTGTTGAAATGCGTTCATTTTTTAAGCTTACATCCAAGCCTGACCAGCTTTCACTGAAAACCTGAAGGTTCTGCTCGATTGTAGAAATGCTCTGTTTCCTGTTTGAAAATATCTAGTTTCCTGTTTGGTAGATACCATAGAATGGAATTGTACACAAGAGTGGCATGTAGCTTCCTTGTCTAAATCTCTGATCTCTGATAAATTGTAGTTCCTTGTTTAATAAAAAAATTAAATTAAGGAATAATTTATTAGGTAGAAATGAATAAATGCTTTAAAAATGCATAGAGGAATAAATATATTTAGAAAAAATATTTTAAATAAATAATTGTAGAAATTTGTGTTTATATTGTAACACTGAGCGTGCTGTGGGTTCCAAGTGGGAGGTTAGTTGAGCGACGGTGAAATAATGAGGCAGACAAGTTTGGGGTTGAAAGGCACTTAAAAGTACCGTTTATTGCTCTTTTATGTACACCGAAAAACTAAGAATAATCCAACCCGAACAGCAGCGCTGTTCACCCTAATATAGACCAACCGGGCTCGGTCATTGGTTAACTAAGGAATCCGCTAATTATCATGCTAGCCCCCAATCCCCAACTAACAATATTGACGTGCAAGTGCACAGAGACTCCAACTGAATGATTGAGTAGCACTCGAGTCTCGGTACAGCTGCATCAGAGAGCTCACTCGGGGTTGTGTGTTCGGTGACTGGAGAACGGGTGAGAGAGAGAAGATAATATATATTTAAAGATTAACAATTGCTACGTGCTGGCTTTCAAGCAGCACGATACTTGTTTGAGGTTCGTCCACCGTTTTTGTCTGTCTGTGTGTTTGTTTGGTCACCGTGCCGTTTATTTTGTAACAGTGTTTGTGTTTTGTTTAAACCGTTTATTTCTTTGTTTATTAAACCGCGACACAGCTTTTCATTCACCATTTCACTTGCAGTGCTGTGTGTTCATTTCTGGTCTGACGTCACCACTAAAGCCAGCTTGTTACACCTCCTCACATTTTAATACTAGTCACATAGATTCTGTATGCTGGAAAGTAGTAAAAGGTAGGCTGTTTATTACACCCTGATTTTTACTTAAAAGTTTACAAAAGCTATGTTTAGTTTTTTACATTAAACTAACTTCAGGAAAAAAATAATTAAACCATTTAATTTGCAGTTGTAAATGTTTAAGTAAAACCTCAATGCCTGATTAAAACACGGCATATAGAAGGGTCACATATAAAGCAACTTGCCTGAATGAATGGTACCTATGGAAAAAAAATAGTGAATAGAAAATAAACATTTGTCTTTTCTGTACTTTACAAAATGTCCCTCTCACAGGCTTTCCAAGAGATCTGGAGAAAACATACTGTAGTGCCATATTTATAAAGCATGTACCTTGTTTTCCTTATTAGAAAACAACACAAAGAAGTTGTCGTGTCAGATAAATCTTTCATGTGCTAATTTAACAGTCCCTGTAGAGGCAGTTCAAATGCTTACTTTTGATTTTAGTTGAAAATGCTTTATGAATATTTTATTTTTATTTAATTTTTATTTCTTCTGTTTATTGGACAGGGACATTGTACAATTATTTACATACATTAACATGTCATATGATGCACTGTACCCAAATTTAGCTAAAAGCTCCTTTTCATTTGGCAGGTGAAAACAAAGACAATCAAATCAACAATCAATTGCTGAATAAACGACAATACAACCCTCCCAATCAATGATTACATGTTTGTTTTGATTTTAACCACACTTTAGGTTTATAAGCAAAATCTCTAGATTCATGAGTAGTTTTTATGTCATCTGTTAATGAATTCCAGAAAGGACCGCAAAGGGTTAAAAGGGCTGTGCTGTTTCAGGGTCAGCAGGCATGAAGAACTCTATTGTTTAAAACGCTGTACAGGGAAGTGAGAATTTTATTTGCAGACTTTATAACCAAATCTTAAGCCCATTGCTGATAAGTTGTTATTTCAGTGAGTAAGAGAGGATGTAATTAGAAGCCCAGTTCCACAGAAATGTTTGTTCTTTTAAATTCAAATTCAGATTGTCTTTATTGGCAAGACAGGAGTGCTACAGTATTGCCAAAGCATGTGTGCAAACAAATAAACACACACACACACATACATATATTTATTATTATTATTATTATTATTATTATTATTATTAGTCTTTTAAGGTGACACCTTTATTCAACGTGACTTGTGTGGTGTTACAAGCATTAATTTACAATCTAATACAGTGGTTCCCAACCCTGGTCATAAGAACATAAGGAAGGTTACAAATGACAGGCGGCCAGTCGGCCCATCTTGCTTGTTTGGTTGTTAGTAACTTATTGATCCCAGAATCTCATCAAGCAGCTTCCTGAAGGATCCCAGGGTGTCAGCTTCAATACGTCCCTCCATATCAACAATTTCTAAAAATAATTACACAAAAGCGTTAAAGAAAATTGAGGGGGATTTGAACAGATGGACGCTACTACCAGCATCAGTTCCTGCCCGTATTGTCTCAATTAAAATGAATATTCTCCCGCATATTAATTGTATTAGTTCAATGCTCCCATTACCTCCACCGTTGGACTAATGGTCAAAACTTGATTCCTTGTTGAGAAAATTTGTCTGGAATGGTAAGCGCCCTCGTATTAAATGGTCTTTATTACAACGCAATAAAGCACAAGGCGGTTGGGCCTGCCCAAATTTTAAATTTTACCACTGGTCTTTCTTATTACGTACACTAAGCCATTGGATGAACCCAACTGTACACTCTTCTTGGAAGGAGATAGAACAGGAAATATTATCGCCAATTAGAATACACTGTTCTCTGGTCTTACTTACAAAAAGTGTTCACTGCACTATGGCCCCATAATCGCATGCACTGTGCAAACCTTTCGGCAGTGGAAAGAACTTTGGGTCTCAAAATTAAGTGGCACAGACATTCGTCCATTTGGAACAATGTTAATATTTTAACCGGTGGTAAACCCTTTCCTTGGACTCGTGGGCCTGGAGGGGTATACACGCAGTTGAACGATGTAGCCGGTCAGGAGTCTATCCTAGAGTTCCAGGACCTAGTGTCTCGCTATAGTATCCCTAGCACCTCTTTGTTTTTTTTTTTTTATTTTAGACTGAGATCTGCTTTAAAAAAACATATGGGGTTCCTTGGGGTTCCAACTTAATCCGTCACCCAGTAGTGGACTGGGTCCTGGGGCAGCACCTAAGGGCTTAATCTCCCATATATATAAACATCTCACTGCACACCCCTGCTCCTCTCTCATGTAAAGCTATGGGAGAAGGATATAGCACAGTGGGGAGGGACTATAGATTGGGAAACGGTGTGGGGTACGGTGTGGTGTTTTTGGAGCGTCTAAAAATCCAAATCACCAATTTATTCACTTTAAAATATGCCACAGAACTTATTTGACCCTCATAAAGACATTTTATGGGGCTAGCCCCATCCTCTTTGTACTTTGTGCAACCTAGGAGTACCAGGCACTCTAATGCATATACTATGGGACTGCCCAGATGTTCTTTTTTGGGGGCAGGTAGTCGATTCTGTTTCTGCTATTATCAGAAGGCGCTTCCCACTGGACCCTGCACTTTTTCTCCTGGGTGATGTTTCTAAATTTCCTCTCTGAGAATGAGCGTAGATTGTGGCTGGCAAGCATGACTGCAGCAAAGAAAATGACTGTGCAACGCTGGCTCCCTCCTCATCAACTCTCCATGCGGCACTAGCTACAGGTGTTTTTCAGACATTATTTTTTTGGAAAGCCAAAGCTTCCACTCTGCTGATGTGGAGAGACTCGGCAACTGCAATTAGATCACTAGTACTAACTGTGATACACAGACAGGCTGCTGAGAATCAGATCACTAGTTCTAACTGGGTAGCAGTGTGGAGTAGTGGTTAGGGCTCTGGACTCTTGACCGGAGGGTTGTGGGTTCAATCCCCAGTGGGGGACACTGCTGTTGTACCCTTGAGCAAGGTACTTTACCTAGATTGCTCCAGTAAAAACCCAACTGTATAAATGGGTAATTGTATGTAAAAATAATGTGATATCTGTATAATGTGAAATAATGTATAATGTGATATGTTGTAACAATTGTAAGTCACCCTGGATAAGGGCGTCTGCTAAGAAATAAATAATAATTAGGAAGTTGCTATTGTTGTGATAAATATGCACTGCTCATTTATTTGTCGTCAACCCATGTAACAAGGGGGTGGGGGGTGAGGAATCTTTCCAATGTCTTTCTGTTCATTTTGTATATAATTTTCAATAAAAATGTAATTCCACTAATTACTTATGCTACTGGACATAGCCAATAGAAAACTAAATGAAAGAGCACTAATTTGAAACCCTTTCGCAAAACCCTGAAAACCTGATTCTGAAAACCTCATTTGGAAAACCCATTTGAAAACTATGTGAAAACCTGGCCAGACTTTTGTGCTGTCCAATTAAGCAACAACATATGGTGCATTTATAGAACCATATAGAACAAATTGTAAATAATTTTATGCGGCAGGTGCAATATACACTTATATTCATCCAATTTACATGCAATGTGGCACATGTATGAAAATTTAAAATAATTCTTTACAATGATCATTGTTCATTAAACAAAATTCCAAAACTGTAAACGAAGTGTAGTCAGATATTTATATAGAAGCACGGTAGTTTTTTTCCCCCTGCACAGATAGGCTTGTTTCTACTAAACTCCAGGGAAATAACTTAATGGGTGTAACACAGCAAAAGCAGTAAGAAAGAAAAAAAAACCTCACTCGCTTTTGTCACTAGTATCAGAAAGGCAGTCCGAGTCGGCATCATTGTTATGAAAGTATTCTGACAGTAACAGGTAGAGAACTTGCTTGTATTTGTCGTTGACATTGAGCATACAAGCGATTTCTTAATCCATGTTTGTGTATCTAGGTCTGGATGCCGACTGAAGCGCATGCATATACTTCAGAAAATGTCCAGTTTATAGCTCTTACACATTGCATTTAAACTTTTAAAATTGAAATTGAAAGTTAAGATGTTCTAGTATACAAAAACACTGAAAACTCAAAATCAAGTTGTGGCGGAGTGTCCCGCCCCTTTGATTATTTTGTCGTTGTTGTTGTTGTTGTTGTTGTTGTTGTTATTATTATTATTATTATTATTATTATTATTATTATTATTATTTTTAATGCAGGCGGACGAAGCCGCCGTCATTTAATTGTATTGTTTTGTGTTTAGTTTTGAAACCTCGTGAGGATGCGTGACTGATCAGCTACTGATTATTTAACTAGCTGACAGTCACGCATCCTTATTAATCTCATGCAGACTATGGCCGAGGGGTAATAAGGTAATTAATTAATAGCTAGTTAAACCCCTCGGCCAGAATATAAAAGCCGGCAGCTGTCTGCGTTAAATGGACAGAGTTAGAGGAGAGACGTAAGTCTGACTGAAATAAAAGGAACGATTGCTACTTACTGTGAACCCTGAAGGTACTCGTATCCGTGGTTTGTTTGTTTCCATTTGTTTGGCCAACGCGCCTTTTGTTTTGTGTTTTGTTTAAATTCTTTATTTTGTTTAATAAAATATACTGAACGCCACGGCTCAGTTTTCACCCGCCATTTCCTGTTGTGGAGTCTGTATTTCTGAGACTACACGCTGTCTCCACCGCCAGGAGCAGAGCAGCAGGAGCTGCCTATGTCTCCACCTCCTCCATTGCCATGGGAGGACTGCTTGCAGCTCCGACCTCAACCAGCAGAGGGTGAATTCCTGCTGGTTCCGTCTCCATTGCCATGGGAGGACTGCTCACAGCTCCCACCTCCACCAGCAGAGGGTGGATTCCTGCTGGCTCCACCTCCACCGCCGTGGAAGGACTACTGGTCGCCCCCCACCCCACCAGCATAGGGTGAATACCTGCTGGTTCCGGCTCCGCCCAAGGTTGCCTGCTGCTCCGCATCGCCTGGGGTTGCCTGCTGCTCCGCATCGCCTGGGGTTGCCTGCTGATCCGCATCGCCTGGGGTTGCATGCTGCTCCGCATCGCCTGGGGAGCCACCAGTTACAGGGTACGAGGGAGAAGTGGAGCTCCCTCTGCCGCCGCTATGGCCAGGGGCTCCCCTCCCGAGTTCGCCTCCCGAGGGTCCGCTGCTGCCGCAGTCGCCTCCCGAGGGTGCTCTGCTGCCACCGTTGCCTCCCGCTGTTGCCATTGCCTGGGGTCGCCAGAACTGCTTCGCCTAGGGTCGCCTAGGGTTGTAATGAATACAAGCTTAGCCTGGACATGCTTATTGCACTATTCTGCATTTGGAAACTAGTTATTATTCAATACTCTGGATATCGATAATCTTTTTAAGATAGTTTGGAGTCATTCAGTCCTTGCTTGACTGATGGTTCTGAAACCTTTTGGTTTCCTGTGAGTTACGCTCATTGTGGTCCCTATTGCAGCAAGGAAGTATGGTTTCTTCTCTTGATATTGGTTGATAAGAGTAACGCTATTTTTGGTCCCCACCGTCAAAAACGAACATTCATTTCTGAGAATTATTAGCTATATGTTGAAGGATAGCCTATACATTTGGTTTGGTAAAAGTAAAACATAAATAAATAAATACATTAATATAAATATTGAAATAAATGATTACATTGGCATTTATTTCTTTAACTTAAAAATCTATTTATTTTTCACTATCATATATTAAATGGCACTCTTTACTGTATGAAACAAAAATAAAAATTCATCAGTTCTTGTTCAATTGTATGTTAGTGAAGATTTTTGTACATAAAGGTCATTGTGCTTTCATATATTTTTACTCTCAAATTAAAAAATAATATATATAGAGAGAGAGAGAGAGAGAGAGAGAGGAACGGTAGTTCCTCGTACAAGTTAGAAAAACTTTTTTGAAACTACCGTGAGTCTCTATACAGCTCCAAGAGTTTTGCTGTTTTCACCATGTTGCAGCGGCAAAACGAAATCACTTTGAATTACCATCTGTACCAGTACCAAAAGTCTAAAACTTTCTTACATCAAATGTGAAGAAAAAACGTAAATACCTCTTATACACAATGAGATAAAAGTCATCAAACTAAGGTAAAATTGTTCTTCTTGTTGTTGTTGTTGTTGTTGTTCTTCTTCTTCTGTTTACTTTTTTAAGAGTGTGTAGCGACTTTTCAAACAGAAAAGCTAAATAACTGGACATCTACCAATCATGTGATTCCACATGTTGGTCAATGTCAAAATAAACCAGGGATCGCAAGCAGTTTGATATCCACAACATTTATATTAAACAATTTATTTATGCTTTAAAACAGCACATATCGCAGAAAAAAAATAAAATAAATAAAAATAAAAATTTACCAAGGTTTGATCTTGTAACATAACATCCTTGAAGGGCACAAGGCCTTAGGCCACTGGGCAGTTGTTGAAATGCGTTCATTTTTTAAGCTTACATCCAAGCCTGACCAGCTTTCACTGAAAACCTGAAGGTTCTGCTCGATTGTAGAAATGCTCTGTTTCCTGTTTGAAAATATCTAGTTTCCTGTTTGGTAGATACCATAGAATGGAATTGTACACAAGATTGGCATGTAGCTTCCTTGTCTAAATCTCTGATCTCTGATAAATTGTAGTTCCTTGTTTAATAAAAAATTAAATAAAGGAATAATTTATTAGGTAGAAATGAATAAATGCTTTAAAAAATGCATAGAGGAATAAATATATTTAGAAAAAAATATTTTTAAATAAATAATTGTAGAAATTCGTGTTTATATTGTAACACTGAGCGTGCTGTGGGTTCCAAGTGGGAGGTTAGTTGAGCGACGGTGAAATAATGAGGCAGACAAGTTTGGGGTTGAAAGGCACTTAAAAGTACCGTTTATTGCTCTTTTATGTACACCGAAAAACTAAGAATAATCCAACCCGAACAGCAGCGCTGTTCGCCCTAATATAGACCAACCGGGCTCGGTCATTGGTTAACTAAGGAATCCGCTAATTATCATGCTAGCCCCCAATCCCCAACTAACAATATTGACGTGCAAGTGCACAGAGACTCCAACTGAATGATTGAGTAGCACTCGAGTCTCGGTACAGCTGCATCAAAGAGCTCACTCGGGGTTGTGTGTTCGGTGAGTGGAGAACGGGTGAGAGAGAGAAGATAATATATATTTAAAGATTAACAATTGCTACGTGCTGGCTTTCAAGCAGCACGATACTTGTTTGAGGTTCGCCCACCGTTTTGTCTGTCTGTGTGTTTGTTTGGTCACCGTGCCGTTTATTTTGTAACAGTGTTTGTGTTTTGTTTAAACCGTTTATTTCTTTGTTTATTAAACCGCTGCGACAGCGCTTTCATTCCCATTTCACTTGCAGTGCTGTGTGTTCATTTCTGGTCTGACGTCACCACTAAAGCCAGCTTGTTACACCTCCTCACATTTTAATACTAGTCACATAGATTCTGTATGCTGGAAAGTAGTAAAAGGTAGGCTGTTTATTACACCCCTGATTTTTACTTAAAAGTTTACAAAAGCTATGTTTAGTTTTTTTACATTAAACTAACTTCAGGAAAAAAATAATTAAACCATTTAATTTGCAGTTGTAAATGTTTAAGTAAAACCTCAATGCCTGATTAAAACACGGCATATAGAAGGGTCACATATATAAGCAACTTGCCTGAATGAATGGTACCTATGGAAATAAAATAGTGAATAGAAAATAAACATTTGTCTTTTCTGTACTTTACAAAATGTCCCTCTCACAGGCTTTCCAAGAGATCTGGAGAAAACATACTGTAGGGCCATATTTATAAAGCATGTACCTTGTTTTCCTTATTAGAAAACAACACAAAGAAGTTGTCGTGTCAGATAAATCTTTCATGTGCTAATTTAACAGTCCCTGTAGAGGCAGTTCAAATGCTTACTTTTGATTTTGGTTGAAAATGCTTTATGAATATTTTATTTTATTTAATTTTATTTCTTCTGTTTATTGGACAGGGACATTGTACAATTTTTTACATACATTAACATGTCATATGATGCACTGTACCCGAATTTAGCTAAAAGCTCCTTTTCATTTGGCAGGTGAAAACAAAGACAATCAAATCAACAATCAATTGCTGAATAAACGACAATACAACCCTCCCAATCAATGGTTACATGTTTGTTTAGATTTTAACCACACTTTAGGTTTATAAGCAAAATCCCTAGATTCATGAGTAGTTTTTATGTCATCTGTTAATGAATTCCAGAAAGGACCGCAAAGGGTTAAAAGGGCTGTGCTGTTTCAGGGTCAGCAGGCATGAAGAACTCTATTGTTTAAAACGCTGTACAGGGAAGTGAGAATTTTATTTGCAGACTTTATAACCAAAATTTAAGCCCATTGCTGATAAGATGTTATTTCAGTGAGTAAGAGAGGATTTTATTAGAAGCCCAGTTCCACAGAAATGTTTGTTCTTTTAAATTCAAATTCAGATTTTCTTTATTGGCAAGACAGGAGTGCTACAGTATTGCCAAAGCATGTGTGCAAACAAATAAACACACACACACACATACATAGATTTATTATTATTATTATTATTATTATTATTATTATTATTAGTCTTTTAAGGTGACACCTTTATTCAACGTGACTTGAGTGGTGTTACAAGCATTAATATACAATCTAATACAGTGGTTCCCAACCCTGGTCATAAGAACATAAGGAAGGTTACAAATGACAGGCGGCCATTCGGCCCATCTTGCTCGTTTGGTTGTTAGTAACTTATTGATCCCAGAATCTCATCAAGCAGCTTCCTGAAGGATCCCAGGGTGTCAGCTTCAATACGTCCCTCCATATCAACAATTTCTAAAAATAATTACACAAAAGCGTTAAAGAAAATTGAGGGGGATTTGAACAGATGGACGCTACTACCAGCATCAGTTCCTGCCCGTATTGCCTCAATTAAAATGAATATTCTCCGCATATTAATTGTATTAGTTCAATGCTCCCATTACCTCCACCGTTGGACTAATGGTCAAAACTTGATTCCTTGTTGAGAAAAATTTGTCTGGAATGGTAAAGCGCCCTCGATTAAATGGTCTTTATTACAACGCAATAAAGCACAAGGCGGTTGGGCCTGCCCAAATTTTAAATTTTACCACTGGTCTTTCTTATTAAGTACACTAAGCCATTGGATGAACCCAACTGTACACTCTTCTTGGAAGGAGATAGAACAGGAAATATTATCGCCAATTAGAATACACTGTTCTCTGGTCTTACTTACAAAAAGTGTTCACTGCACTATGGCCCCATAATCGCATGCACTGTGTAAACCTTTCGGGCAGTGGAAAGAACTTTGGGTCTCAAAATTAAGTGGCACAGACATTTGTCCATTTGGAACAATGTTAATATTTTAACCGGTGGTAAACCCTTTTCCTTGGACTCGTGGGCCTGGAGGGGTATACACGTGTTGAACGATGTAGCCGGTCAGGAGTCTATCCTAGAGTTCCAGGACCTAGTGTCTCGCTATAGGATCCCTAGCACCTCTTTGTTTTTTTTTTATTTTAGACTGAGATCTGCTTTAAAAACATATGGGGTTCCTTGGGGTTCCAACTTAATCCGTCACCCAGTAGTGGATTTGGTCCTGGGGGCAGCACCTAAGGGCTTAATCTCCCATATATATAAACATCTCACTGCACACTCCCCTGCTCCTCTCTCATGTGTAAAGCTATGGGAGAAGGATATAGCACAGTGGGGAGGGACTATAGACTGGGATGCGGTGTGGGGTAGTGTTTTTGGAGCGTCTAAAAATCCAAATCACCAATTTATTCACTTTAAAATATGCCACAGAACTTATTTGACCCCTCATAAAAGACATTTTATGGGGCTAGCCCCCCATCCTCTTTGTACTTTGTGCAACCTAGGAGTACCAGGCACTCTAATGCATATACTTTGGGACTGCCAAGATGTTCTTTTTTGGGGGCAGGTAGTCGATTCCGTTTCTGCTATTATCAGAAGGCGCTTCCCACTGGACCCTGCACTTTTTCTCCTGGGTGATGTTTCTAAATTTCCTCTCTCTGAGAATGAGCGTAGATTGTGGCTGGCAAGCATGACTGCTGCAAAGAAAATGATTGTGCAACGCTGGCTCCCTCCTCATCAACTCTCCATGCGGCACTAGCTACAGGTGTTTTTCAGACATTATTTTTTTGGAAAGCCAAAGCTTCCACTCTGCTGATGAGGAGAGACTCGGCAACTGCAATTAGATCACTAGTACTAACTGTGATACACAGACAGTGCTGAGAATCAGATCACTATTCTAACTGTGATACACAGACAGGCTGCTGAGAATCAGATCACTAGTTCTAACTGGGCAGCAGTGTGGAGTAGTGGTTAGGGCTCTGGACTCTTGACAGGCGGGTTGTGGGTTTAATCCCCAGTGGGGGACACTGCTGTTGTACCCTTGAGCAAGGTACTTTACCTAGATTGCTCCAGTAAAAACCCAACTGTATAAATGGGTAATTGTATGTAAAAATAATGTGATATCTGTATAATGTGAAATAATGTATAATGTGATATGTTGTAACAATTGTAAGTCGCCCTGGATAAGGGCGTCTGCTAAAAAAAATAATAATTAGGAAGTTGCTATTGTTGTGATAAATATGCACTGCTCATTTATTTGTCGTCAACCCATGTAACAAGGGGGTGGGGGGTGAGGAATCTTTCCAATGTCTTTCTGTTCATTTTGTATATAATTTTCAATAAAAATGTAATTCCACTAATTACTTATGCTACTGGACATAGCCAATAGAAAACTAAATGAAAGCGCACTAATTTGAAACCCTTTAGCAGAACCCTGAAAACCTGATTCTGAAAACCTCATTTGGAAAACCCATTTGAAAACTATGTGAAAACCTGGCCAGACTTTTGTGCTGTCCAATTAAGCAACAACATATGGTGCATTTATAGAACCATATAGAACAAATTGTAAATAATTTTATGCGGCAGGTGCAATATACACTTATATTCATCCAATTTACATGCAATGTGGCACATGTATGCTAAGAAATAAATAATAATAAATAATAATGTATGAAAATTTAAAATAATTCTTTACAATGATCATTGTTCATTAAACAAAATTCCAAAACTGTAAACGAAGTGTAGTCAGATATTTATATAGAAGCACAGTAGTTTTTTTTTTTTTTTGCACAGATAGGCTTGTTTCTACTAAACTCCAGGGAAATAACTTAATGGGTGTAACACAGCAAAAGCAGTAAGAAAGAAAAAAAACCTCACTCGCTTTTGTCACTAGTATCAGAAAGCAGTCCGAGTCGGCATCATTGTTATGAAAGTATTCTGACAGTAACAGGTAGAGAACTTGCTTGTATTTGTCGTTGACATTGAGCATACAAGCGATTTCTTAATCCATGTTTGTGTATCTAGGTCTGGATGCCGACTGAAGCGCATGCATATACTTCAGAAAATGTCCAGTTTATAGCTCTTACACATTGCATTTAAACTTTTAAAATTGAAATTGAAACTTAAGATGTTCTAGTATACAAAAACACTGAAATCTCAAAATCAAGTTGTGGCGGAGTGTCCCGCCCCTTTGATTATTTTGTCGTTGTTGTTGTTGTTGTTGTTGTTGTTGTTGTTGTTGTTGTTGTTGTTGTTGTTGTTGTTGTTGTTGTTGTTGTTGTTGTTGTTGTTGTTGTTGTTGTTATTATTATTATTATTATTATTATTATTATTATTATTATTGTATTTTTAATGCAGGTGGACGAAGCCGCCGTCATTTAATTATATTGTTTTGTGTTTAGTTTTGAAACATCGTGAGGATGCGTGACTGATCAGCTACTGATTATTTAACTAGCTGACGGTCACGCATCCTTATTAATCTCATGCAGACTATGGCCGAGGGGTAATAAGGTAATTAATTAATAGCTAGTTAAACCCCTCGGCCAGAATATAAAAGCCGGCAGCTGTCTGCGTTAAATGGACAGAGTTAGAGGATAGACGTAAGTCTGACTGAAATAAAAGGAACGATTGCTACTTACTGTGAACCCTGAAGGTACTCGTATCCGTGGTTTGTTTGTTTCCATTTGTTTGGCCAACACGCCTTTTGTTTTGTGTTTTGTTTAAATTCTTTATTTTGTTTAATAAAATATACTGAACGCCACGGCTCAGTTTTCACCCGCCATTTCCTGTTGTG
This sequence comes from Huso huso, assembly GCA_036884735.1. NCBI lineage: Eukaryota > Metazoa > Chordata > Actinopteri > Acipenseriformes > Acipenseridae > Huso > Huso huso. Next base: position 198,617 of record JAHFZB010000077.1, on the reverse strand, counting down.
GAGTCTGTATTTCTGGTCTGACGTCACCCCTGCAAAGCCACCCTTTCACAGTTGGTGTCATCGTGGGATAACAGCGTCTCCAAGTGTCAGACCAGGAATACGGCGGGTGAATTTTTATTTTTCACAACAGTGAATTATTTTTTGGATTCTAAAAAAAAAAAAAAAAAATGGAGAACTGGGTCTGGGGAGACCGTCGCAATGAGCTGGAGGACCTCCTCGTTGGCCTTGAGGACCAAGGCTGGTGCCTTGCCTGTGGGGAGTTCGGGCACAAGGTGGTGCGCTGTCCCTACCAAGAGGGAGAGGAGGAACCGGCCCAGGAGAGGAAGGTGAGGTGAAGGAGGCAGAGAGGGGGAAAGGTGAGGAGGAAGCAGAAGGCGCCAAGGTGGTGCACCATGTGCATTGCCTATGGGCATGAGGACAAGGACTGCCCAGAGCAGGAGCCAGAGGATGAGGATCCTAGTCGTCCTACGCCTGAGTGGGACGAGCCTGAGCATCCAGTGCCCAGAAGGGGGAAGCACAGGCGTCTACAGCCCACGAAGCGGAAGGCAGAGTGTCCACAGCCTGAGGGGCAGGAGCACGAACGTCCACAGCCCAAGATGAGAACAGCGGAGGAGGAGTGCCTGCTGTTCCCATCTCCACCAGCAGAGGGAGAATGCCTGCTGGTTCCTCCACCACCAGCAGAGGGAGAATACCTGCTGGTTCCTCCACCACCAGCAGAGGGAGAATACCTGCTGGTTTCACCATCCCTACCACGCGGGGAAGAGGACCAGGAGCTGCCGCCACAGAGCCAGCACTACCCCCTGAGCACTGTCTTCCCTGCAACCGAGGGAGAGCCACACCAGTCCCCTGCAACCGAGGGAGAGCCGCACCAGTCCCCTGCAACCGAGGGAGAGCCGCACCAGTCCCCTGCAACCGAGGGAGAGCCGCACCAGTCCCCTGCAACCGAGGGAGACTACCCGCTGCTCTCGCCTCCACCGCAAGGCAACTACTTGCTGCTCTCGCCTCCGCCAGGGGGAGACTGTCCGCTGCTCCCACTTTCATTTCCAGGAGACTACATGCTGTCTCCACCGCCAGGAGCAGAGCAGCAGGAGCTGCCTATGTTCCACCTTCTCCATTGCCATGGGAGGACTGCTTGCAGCTCCGACCTCCACCAGTAGAGGGTGAATTCCTGCTGGTTCCACCTCCACTGCCGTGGAAGGACTACTGGTCGCTCCCACCTCCACCAGCATAGGGTGAATACCTGCTGGTTCCGGCTCCGCCCAAGGATGCCTGCCATGCATCACCTGGGGTTGCCTGCTGCTCCGCATCGCCTGGGGTTGCATGCTGCTCCACATCGCCTGGGGAGCCACCAGTTACAGGGTACGAGGGAGAAGTGGAGCTCCCTCTGCCGCCGCTATGGCCAGGGGCTCCCCTCCCGAGGGTCCTCTGCTGCCGCCGTCGCCTCCCGCTGCTGCCATTGCCTGGGGTCGCCAAGGGTTGTAATGAATACAAGCTTAGCCTGGACTTGCTTATTGCACTATTCTGCATTTGGAAACTAGTTATTATTCAATACTCTGGATATCGATAATCTTTTTAAGATTCATTCAGTCCTTGCTTGACTGATGGTTCTGAAACCTTTTGGTTTCCTGTGAGAGTTACGCTCATTGTGGTCCCTATTGCCGCGAGGAAGTACGGTTTCTTCTCTTGATATTAGTTGATAAGAGTTACGCTATTTTTGGTCCCCACCGTCAAAAACGAACGTTCATTTCTGAGAATTATTAGCTATATGCTGAAGGATAGCCTATACATTTGGTTTGGTAAAAGTAAAACATAAATAAATAAATACATTAATATAAATATTGAAATAAATGAATACATTGGCATTTATTTCCTTAACTTAAAATCTATTTATTTTTCATTATCATATATTAAATGGCACTCTCTACTGTATGAAACAAAAATAAAAATTCATCAGTTCTTGTTCAATTGTATGTTAGTGAAGATTTTTGTGCATAAAGGTCATCGTGCTTTCATATATTTTTACTCTCAAATTAAAAAAATAATATATATATATATATATATAGAGAGAGAGAGAGAGAGAGAGAGAGAGAGAGGAACGGTAGTTCCTCGTACAAGTTAGAAAAACTTTTTTGAAACTACCGTGAGTCTCTATACAGCTCCAAGAGTTTTGCTGTTTTCACCATGTTGCAGCGGCAAAAAAAAAAATCACTTTTGAATTACCATCTGTACCAGTACCAAAAGTCTAAAACTTTCTTACATCAAATGTGAAGAAAAAACGTAAATACCTCTTATACACAATGAGATATAAGTCATCAAACTAAGGTAAAATTGTTCTTGTTGTTGTTGTTCTTCTTCTGTTTACTTTTTTAAGAGTGTGTAGCGACTTTTCAAACAGAAAAGCTAAATAACTGGACATCTACCAATCTTGTGATTCCACATGTTGGTCAACGTCAAAATAAACCAGGGATCGCTAGCAGTTTGATATCCACACCATTTATATTAAACAATTTATTTATGCTTTAAAACAGCACATATCGCAGAAAAAAAAAAAAAATAAATAAAAATAAAAATTTACCAAGGTTTGATCTTGTAACATAACATCCTTGAAGGGCACAAGACCTTAGCCCGCTGCGCCACTGGGCAGTTGTTGAAATGTGTTCATTTTTTAAGCTTACATCCATGCCTGACCAGCTTTCACTGAAAACATGAAGGTTCTGCTCGATTGTAGAAATGCTCTGTTTCCTGTTTGGTAGATACCATAGAATGGAATTGTACACAAGAGTGGCATGTAGCTTCCTTGTCTAAATCTCTGATAAATTGTAGTTCCTCGTTTAATAAAAAATTAAATAAAGGAATAATTTATTAGGTAGAAATGAATAAATGCTTTAAAAAATGCATAGCAGAATAAATATATTTAGAAAAAAATATTTTTAAATAAATAAATGTAGAAATTCGTGTTTATATTGTAACACCTAGCGTGCTGTGGGTTCCAAGTGGGAGCTTAGTTGAGTGACGGTGAAATAATGAGGCAGACAAGTTTGGGGTTGAAAGGCACTTAAAAGTACCGTTTATTGCTCTTTTATGTACACCGAAAAACTAAGAATAATCCAACCCGAACAGCAGCGCTGTTCACCCTAATATAGACCAACCGGGCTCGGTCATTGGTTAACTAAGGAATCCGCTAATTATCATGCTAGCCCCCAATCCCCAACTAACAATATTGACGTGCAAGTGCACAGAGACTCCAACTGAATGATTGAGTAGCACTTTCAGTCTCGGTACAGCTGCATCAGAGAGCTCACTCGGGGTTGTGTGTTCGGTGAGTGGAGAACGGGTGAGAGAGAGAAGATAATATATATTTAAAGATTAACAATTGCTACGTGCTGGCTTTCAAGCAGCACGATACTTGTTTGAGGTTCGTCCACCGTTTTGTCTGTCTGTGTGTTTGTTTGGTCACCGTGCCGTTTATTTTGTAACAGTGTTTGTGTTTTGTTTAAACCGTTTATTTCTTTGTTTATTAAACCGCGCGACAGCGCTTTCATTCCCCATTTCACTTGCAGTGCTGTGTGTTCATTTCTGGTCTGACGTCACCACTAAAGCCAGCTTGTTACACCTCCTCACATTTTAATACTAGTCACATAGATTCTGTATGCTGGAAAGTAGTAAAAGGTAGGCTGTTTATTACACCCTGATTTTTACTTAAAAGTTTACAAAAGCTATGTTTAGTTTTTTACATTAAACTAACTTCAGGAAAAAAATAATTAAACCATTTAATTTGCAGTTGTAAATGTTTAAGTAAAACCTCAATGCCTGATTAAAACACGGCATATAGAAGGGTCACATATATAAGCAACTTGCCTGAATGAATGGTACCTATGGAAAAAAAATAGTGAATAGAAAATAAACATTTGTCTTTTCTGTACTTTACAAAATGACCCTCTCACAGGCTTTCCAAGAGATCTGGAGAAAACATACTGTAGGGCCATATTTATAAAGCATGTACCTTGTTTTCCTTATTAGAAAACAACACAAAGAAGTTGTCGTGTCAGATAAATCTTTCATGTGCTAGTTTAACAGTCGCTGTAGAGGCAGTTCAAATGCTTACTTTTGATTTTAGTTGAAAATGCTTTATGAATATTTTATTTTTATTTAATTTTTATTTCTTCTGTTTATTGGACAGGGACATTGTACAATTTTTTACATACATTAACATGTCATATGATGCACTGTACCCAAATTTAGCTAAAAGCTCCTTTTCATTTGGCAGGTGAAAACAAAGACAATCAAATCAACAATCAATTGCTGAATAAACGACAATACAACCCTCCCAATCAATGGTTACATGTTTGTTTTGATTTTAACCACACTTTAGGTTTATAAGCAAAATCCCTAGATTCATGAGTAGTTTTTATGTCATCTGTTAAAGAATTCCAGAAAGGACCGCAAAGGGTTAAAAGGGCTGTGCTGTTTCAGGGTCAGCAGGCATGAAGAACTCTATTGTTTAAAACGCTGTACAGGGAAGTGAGAATTTTATTTGCAGACTTTATAACCAAATCTTAAGCCCATTGCTGATAAGATGTTATTTCAGTGAGTAAGAGAGGATGTAATTAGAAGCCCAGTTCCACAGAAATGTTTGTTCTTTTAAATTCAAATTCAGATTGTCTTTATTGGCAAGACAGGAGTGCTACAGTATTGCCAAAGCATGTGTGCAAACAAATAAACACACACACACATACATATATTTATTATTATTATTATTATTACACCGTGTTTTTTTTTTTTTTTTGTTCCTGGGTAGTAAGTGTTATTTCCTAATTGCTTATGCCTCAAAAGTATAGCAAATGGCTATTATTCCCCACAAACTTTGCTTTTGTGACCAGGACAGTGATATTTTGAAATTTACCTATTTTCCAGAACATTCCAGATAGATTCAGTGCTGAGTAAACTTGGAGTAACTTCTAGAACTTTCTAGAACTTTCCAGTAATATAAATAGTAGTATAAATACAGGGGCCTTAAGCCCACCAGTTCAGTTTAGTTCCAGCTGCCTAAGTGGATACATATCTGCATTTTTCTGAGATGGCATCAAGAGGCTGCAAGCATCCGCAGACGATTTTGAGACTTCAAAATGGTGGCATTCCTGATGGGTCTCAAGGCGGTTTTACCAAGTTTCCTGCTATCTTTGCCTTTGGGACAGCAGGGACACCAAGGCGCACTACCACAGGCGGGACTGGCCACAGGCGGACCGAGTTCTCTGTGGGGAGGAACAACATCAAGTGGGAGCCACTGGTGGACCCCGGAAGGTGCTGATGCCACCACTGCACATCAAATTGGGCCTTATGAAACAATTTGTCAGAGATCTAGATAAAGAGTCGGCAGCCTTCAAGTACCTTCAAGACTTCTTCCCTAAGCTGTCTGAGGCAAAGGTCAAAGCCGGTGTCTTCACGACGGGACCACAGATAAAGAAGATCCTGGGTGCAATGAATTCCCCAAAGAAGCTCACTAGTAAGGAGAAAGCGGCTTGGAACAGCTTTGTCGCAGTGGTTCGGGGCTTCCTGGGCAATCACAAGGCCAAAAACTATGTGGAGCTGGTTGAGACTCTGGTGAAGAACTACGGCACAATGGGCTGTAGGATGTCCCTCAAAGTCCATATCCTTGATGCTCATCTTGATAAATTCAAGGAGAACATGGGAGGCGTACTCGGAGGAGCAAGGCGGCGCTTCCACCAGGATATACTGGACTTTGAACGCCGCTACCAAGGACAGTAGAACGAGAACATGATGGGAGACTACATTTGGGGGCTGATTCGTGAAAGTGATTTACAGTATAATCGTAAATCTCGAAAAACTACTCACTTCTAAATCTTTTGTAGTCATTTTTGTATTACTTTAGTATAAATACATGTTAATTTGGATTCATATGTTGTTTTTTTCTGACTTTATGTGAACGAAGACACAAATTCGCCCGTTTTCTCATTGGAAATAGGTAAATTTCAAAATATCACTGTCCTGGTCACAAAAGCAAAGTTTGTGGGGAATAATAGCCATTTTCTATACTTTTGAGGCATAAGCAATTAGGAAATAACACTTACTACCCAGGAACAAAAATTGTGTTACATAGTGTTATTATTATTATTATTATTATTATTAGTCTTTTAAGGTGACACCTTTATTCAACGTGACTTGTGTGGTGTTACAAGCATTAATATACAATCTAATACAGTGGTTCCCAACCCTGGTCATAAGAACATAAGGAAGGTTACAAATGACAGGCGGCCATTCGGCCCATCTTGCTCGTTTGGTTGTTAGTAACTTATTGATCCCAGAATCTCATCAAGCAGCTTCCTGAAGGATCCCAGGGTGTCAGCTTCAATACGTCCCTCCATATCAACAATTTCTAAATATAATTACACAAAAGTGTTAAAGAAAATTGAGGGGGATTTGAACAGATGGACGCTACTACCAGCATCAGTTCCTGCCCGTATTGCCTCAATTAAAATGAATATTCTCCCGCATATTAATTGTATTAGTTCAATGCTCCCATTACCTCCACCGTTGGACTAATGGTCAAAACTTGATTCCTTGTTGAGAAAATTTGTCTGGAATGGTAAGCGCCCTCGTATTAAATGGTCTTTATTACAACGCAATAAAGCACAAGGCGGTTGGGCCTGCCCAAATTTTAAATTTTACCACTGGTCTTTCTTATTACGTACACTAAGCCATTGGATGAACCCAACTGTACACTCTTCTTGGAAGGAGATAGAACAGGAAATATTATCGCCAATTAGAATACACTGTTCTCTGGTCTTACTTACAAAAAGTGTTCACTGCACTATGGCTCCATAATCGCATGCACTGTGCAAACCTTTCGGGCAGTGGAAAGAACTTTGGGTCTCAAAATTAAGTGGCACAGACATTCGTCCATTTGGAACAATGTTAATATTTTAACCGGTGGTAAACCCTTTTCCTTGGACTCGTGGGCCTGGAGGGATATACACGTGTTGAACGATGTAGCCGGTCAGGAGTCTATCCTAGAGTTCCAGGACCTAGTGTCTCGCTATAGTATCCCTAGCACCTCTTTGTTTTTTTTTTTTTTTTTTAGACTTTAAAAACATATGGGGTTCCTTGGGGTTCCAACTTAATCCGTCACCCAGTAGTGGATTGGGTCCTGGGGGCAGCACCTAAGGGCTTAGTCTCCCATATATATAAACATCTCACTGCACACTCCCCTGCTCCTCTCTCATGTGTAAAGCTATGGGAGAAGGATATAGCGCAGTGGGGAGGGACTATAGATTGGGAAACGGTGTGGGGTAGTGTTTTTGGAGCGTCTAAAAATCCAAATCACCAATTTATTCACTTTAAAATATGCCACAGAACTTATTTGACCCCTCATAAAAGACATTTTATGGGGCTAGCCCCCCATCCTCTTTGTACTTTGTGCAACCTAGGAGTACCAGGCACTCTAATGCATATACTATGGGACTGCCCAGATGTTCTTTTTTGGGGGCAGGTAGTCGATTCCGTTTCTGCTATTATCAGAAGGCGCTTCCCACTGGACCCTGCACTTTTTCTCCTGGGTGATGTTTCTAAATTTCCTCTCTCTGAGAAGGAGCGTAGATTGTGGCTGGCAAGCATGACTGCAGCAAAGAAAATGACTGTGCAACGCTGGCTCCCTCCTCATCAACTCTCCATGTGGCACTAGCTACAGGTGTTTTTAGACATTATTTTTTTGGAAAGCCAAAGCTTCCACTCTGCTGATGTGGAGAGACTCGGCAACTGCAATTAGGAAGTTACTATTGTTGTGATCAATATGCACTGCTCATTTATTTGTCGTCAACCCATGTAACAAGGGGGTGGGGGGTGAGGAATCTTTCCAATGTCTTTCTGTTCATTTTGTATATAATTTTCAATAAAAATGTAATTCCACTAATTACTTATGCTACTGGACATAGCCAATAGAAAACTAAATGAAAGAGCACTAATTTGAAACCCTTTAGCAAAACCCTGAAAACCTGATTCTGAAAACCTCATTTGGAAAACCCATTTGAAAACTATAGAAAAACCTGGCCAGACCTTTGTGCTGTCCAATTAAGCAACAACATTTGGTGCATTTATAGAACCATATAGAACAAATTGTAAATAATTTTATGCGGCAGGTGCAATATACACTTATATTCATCCAATTTACATGCAATGTGGCACATGTATGCTAAGAAATAAATAATAATAAATAATAATGTATGAAAATTTAAAATAATTCTTTACAATGATCATTGTTCATTAAACAAAATTCCAAAACTGTAAACGAAGTGTAGTCAGATATTTATATAGAAGCACGGTAGTTTTTTTTTCCCTGCACAGATAGGCTTGTTTCTACTAAACTCCAGGGAAATAACTTAATTGGTGTAACACAGCAAAAGCAGTAAGAAAGAAAAAAAACCTCACTCGCTTTTGTCACTAGTATCAGAAAGGCAGTCCGAGTCGGCATCATTGTTATGAAAGTATTCTGACAGTAACAGGTAGAGAACTTGCTTGTATTTGTCGTCGACATTGAGCATACAAGCGATTTCTTAATCCATGTTTGTGTATCTAGGTCTGGATGCCGACTGAAGCGCATGCATATACTTCAGAAAATGTCCAGTTTATAGCTCTTACACATTGCATTTAAACTTTTAAAATTGAAATTGAAAGTTAAGATGTTCTAGTATACAAAAACACTGAAAACTCAAAATCAAGTTGTGGCGGTGTGTGACTCCCTTTGATTATTTTGTCGTTGTTGTTGTTGTTGTTATTATTATTATTATTATTATTATTGTATTTTTAATGCAGGCGGACGAAGCCGCCGTCATTTAATTGTATTGTTTTGTGTTTAGTTTTGAAACCTCGTGAGGATGCGTGACTGATCAGCTGCTGATTATTTAACTAGCTGACAGTCACGCATCCTTATTAATGCAGACTATGGCCGAGGGGTAATAAGGTAATTAATTAATAGCTAGTTAAACCCCTCGGCCAGAATATAAAAGCCGGCAGCTGTCTGCGTTAAATGGACAGTGTTAGAGGAGAGACGTAAGTCTGACTGAAATAAAAGGAACGATTGCTACTTACTGTGAACCCTGAAGGTACTCGTATCCGTGGTTTGTTTGTTTCCATTTGTTTGGCCAACGCCTTTTGTTTTGTGTTTTGTTTAAATTCTTTATTTTGTTTAATAAAATATACTGAACATACGGCTCAGTTTTCACCCGCCATTTCCTGTTGTGGAGTCTGTATTTCTGAGACTACACGCTGTCTCCACCGCCAGGAGCAGAGCAGCAGGAGCTGCCTATGTCTCCACCTCCTCCATTGCCATGGGAGGACTGCTTGCAGCTCCGACCTCAACCAGCAGAGGGTGAATTCCTGCTGGTTCCGTCTCCATTGCCATGGGAGGACTGCTCGCAGCTCCCACCTCCACCAGCAGAGGGTGGATTCCTGCTGGTTCCACCTCCACCGCCGTGGAAGGACTACTGGTCGCTCCCACCTCCACCAGCATAGGGTGAATACCTGCTGGTTCCGGCTCCGCCCAAGGATGCCTGCCATGCCTCGCCTGGGGTTGCCTGCTGCTCCGCATCACCTGGGGTTGCATGCTGCTCCGCATCGCCTGGGGAGCCACCAGTTACAGGGTACGAGGGAGAAGTGGAGCTCCCTCTGCCGCCGCTATGGCCAGGGGCTCCCCTCCTGAGTTCGCCTCCCGAGGGTCCGCTGCTGCCGCCGTCGCCTCCCGAGGGTCCTCTGCTGCTGCCGTTGCCTCCCGCTGTTGCCATTGCCTGGGGTCGCCAGAACTGCTTCGCCTAGGGTCGCCTAGGGTTGTAATGAATACAAGCTTAGCCTGGACTTGCTTATTGCACTATTCTGCATTTGGAAACTAGTTATTATTCAATACTCTGGATATCGATAATCTTTTTAAGATAGTTTGGAGTCATTCAGTCCTTGCTTGACTGATGGTTCTGAAACCTTTTGGTTTCCTGTGAGTTACGCTCATTGTGGTCCCTATTGCAGCAAGGAAGTACGGTTTCTTCTCTTGATATTGGTTGATAAGAGTAACGCTATTTTTGGTCCCCACCGTCAAAAACGAACGTTCATTTCTGAGAATTATTAGCTATATGCTGAAGGATAGCATATACATTTGGTTTGGTAAAAGTAAAACATAAATAAATAAATACATTAATATAAATATTGAAATAAATGAATACATTGGCATTTATTTCTTTAACTTAAAATCTATTTATTTTTCATTATCATATATTAAATGGCACTGTTTACTGTATGAAACAAAAATAAAAATTCATCAGTTCTTGTTCAATTGTATGTTAGTGAAGATTTTTGTGCATAAAGGTCATCGTGCTTTCATATATTTTTACTCTCAAATTAAAAAAATAATATATATATATATATATAGAGAGAGAGAGAGAGGAACGGTAGTTCCTCGTACAAGTTAGAAAAACGTGTTTGAAACGACCGAGAGTCTCTATACAGCTCCAAGAGTTTAGCTGTTTTCACCATGTTGCAGCGGCAAAACGAAATCACTTTGAATTACCATCTGTACCAGTACCAAAAGTTTAAAACTTTCTTACATCAAATGTGAAGAAAAAACGTAAATACCTCTTATACACAATGAGATATAAGTCATCAAACTAAGGTAAAATTGTTGTTGTTGTTGTTCTTCTTCTTCTGTTTACTTTTTTAAGAGTGTGTAGCGGCTTTTCAAACAGAAAAGCTAAATAACTGGACATCTACCAATCATGTGATTCCACATGTTGGTCAATGTCAAAATAAACCAGGGATCGCTAGCAGTTTGATATCCACAACATTTATATTAAACAATTTATTTATGCTTTAAAACAGCACATATCGCAGAAAAAAAAAAAATAAATAAATAAAAATAAAAATTTACCAAGGTTTGATCTTGTAACATAACATCCTTGAAGGGCACAAGGCCTTAGGCCGCTGCACAGTTGTTGAAATGCGTTCATTTTTTAAGCTTACATCCAAGCCTGACCAGCTTTCACTGAAAACCTGAAGGTTCTGCTCGATTGTAGAAATGCTCTGTTTCCTGTTTGAAAATATCTAGTTTCCTGTTTGGTAGATACCATAGAATGGAATTGTACACAAGAGTGGCATGTAGCTTCCTTGTCTAAATCTCTGATCTCTGATAAATTGTAGTTCCTCGTTTAATAAAAAATTTAATAAAGGAATAATTTATTAGGTAGAAATGAATAAATGCTTTAAAAAATGCATAGAAGAATAAATATATTTAGAAAAAAATATTTTTAAATAAATAAATGTAGAAATTCGTGTTTATATTGTAACACTGAGCGTGCTGTGGGTTCCAAGTGGGAGGTTAGTTGAGCGACGGTGAAATAATGAGGCAGACAAGTTTGGGGTTGAAAGGCACTTAAAAGTACAGTTTATTGCTCTTTTATGTACACCGAAAAACTAAGAATAATCCAACCCGAACAGCAGCGCTGTTAGTCCTAATATAGACCAACCGGGCTCGGTCATTGGTTAACTAAGGAATCCGCTAATTATCATGCTAGCCCCCAATCCCCAACTAACAATATTGACGTGCAAGTGCACAGAGACTCCAACTGAATGATTGAGTAGCACTCGAGTCTCGGTACAGCTGCATCAGAGAGCTCACTCGGGGTTGTGTGTTCGGTGAGTGGAGAACGGGTGAGAGAGAGAAGATAATATATATTTAAAGATTAACAATTGCTACGTGCTGGCTTTCAAGCAGCACGATACTTGTTTGAGGTTCGTCCACCGTTTTGTCTGTCTGTGTGTTTGTTTGGTCACCGTGCCGTTTATTTTGTAACAGTGTTTGTGTTTTGTTTAAACCGTTTATTTCTTTGTTTATTAAACCGTGCAACAGCGCTTTCATTCCCCATTTCACTTGCAGTGCTGTGTGTTCATTTCTGGTCTGACGTCACCACTAAAGCCAGCTTGTTACACCTCCTCACATTTTAATACTAGTCACATAGATTCTGTATGCTGGAAAGTAGTAAAAGGTAGGCTGTTTATTACACCCTGATTTTTACTTAAAAGTTTACAAAAGCTATGTTTAGTTTTTTACATTAAACTAACTTCAGGAAAAAAATAATTAAACCATTTAATTTGCAGTTGTAAATGTTTAAGTAAAAAACCTCAATGCCTGATTAAAACACGGCATATAGAAGGGTCACATATATAAGCAACTTGCCTGAATGAATGGTACCTATGGAAAAAAAATAGTGAATAGAAAATAAACATTTGTCTTTTCTGTACTTTACAAAATGTCCCTCTCACAGGCTTTCCAAGAGATCTGGAGAAAACATACTGTAGGGCCATATTTATAAAGCATGTACCTTGTTTTCCTTATTAGAAAACAACACAAAGAAGTTAATAGTGTCAGATAAATCTTTCATGTGCTAGTTTAACAGTCCCTGTAGAGGCAGTTCAAATGCTTACTTTTGATTTTAGTTGAAAATGCTTTATGAATATTTTATTTTTATTTAATTTTTATTTCTTCTGTTTATTGGACAGGGACATTGTACAATTTTTTACATACATTAACATGTCATATGATGCACTGTACCCAAATTTAGCTAAAAGCTCCTTTTCATTTGGCAGGTGAAAACAAAGACAATCAAATCAACAATCAATTGCTGAATAAACGACAATACAACCCTCCCAATCAATGGTTACATGTTTGTTTTGATTTTAACCACACTTTAGGTTTATAAGCAAAATCCCTAGATTCATGAGTAGTTTTTATGTCATCTGTTAAAGAATTCCAGAAAGGACCGCAAAGGGTTAAAAGGGCTGTGCTGTTTCAGGGTCAGCAGGCATGAAGAACTCTATTGTTTAAAACGCTGTACAGGAAGTGAGAATTTTATTTGCAGACTTTATAACCAAATCTTAAGCCCATTGCTGATAAGTTGTTATTTCAGTGAGTAAGAGGATGTTATTAGAAGCCCAGTTCCACAGAAATGTTTGTTCTTTTAAATTCAAATTCAGATTGTCTTTATTGGCAAGACAGGAGTGCTACAGTATTGCCAAAGCATGTGCAAAACAAATAAACACACACACACATATATATATTATTATTATTATTATTATTATTATTATTATTAGTCTTTTAAGGTGACACCTTTATTCAACGTGACTTGAGTGGTGTTACAAGCATTAATATACAATCTAATACAGTGGTTCCCAACCCTGGTCATAAGAACATAAGGAAGGTTACAAATGACAGGCGGCCATTCGGCCCATCTTGCTCGTTTGGTTGTTAGTAACTTATTGATCCCAGAATCTCATCAAGCAGCTTCCTGAAGGATCCCAGGGTGTCAGCTTCAATACGTCCCTCCATATCAACAATTTCTAAAAATAATTACACAAAAGCGTTAAAGAAAATTGAGGGGGATTTGAACAGATGGACGCTACTACCAGCATCAGTTCCTGCCCGTATTGCCTCAATTAAAATGAATATTCTCCCGCATATTAATTGTAATAGTTCAATGCTCCCATTACCTCCACCGTTGGACTAATGGTCAAAACTTGATTCCTTGTTGAGAAAATTTGTCTGGAATGGTAAGCGCCCTCGTATTAAATGGTCTTTATTACAACGCAATAAAGCACAAGGCGGTTGGGCCTGCCCAAATTTTAAATTTTACCACTGGTCTTTCTTATTACGTACACTAAGCCATTGGATGAACCCAACTGTACACTCTTCTTGGAAGGAGATAGAACAGGAAATATTATCGCCAATTAGAATACACTGTTCTCTGGTCTTACTTACAAAAAGTGTTCACTGCACTATGGCCCCATAATCGCATGCACTGTGCAAACCTTTCGGGCAGTGGAAAGAACTTTGGGTCTCAAAATTAAGTGGCACAGACATTTGTCCATTTGGAACAATGTTAATATTTTAACCGGTGGTAAACCCTTTTCCTTGGACTCGGGGGACTGGAGGGGTATACACGTGTTGAACGATGTAGCCGGTCAGGAGTCTATCCTAGAGTTCCAGGACCTAGTGTCTCGCTATAGTATCCCTAGCACCTCTTTGTTTTTTTTTATTTTAGACTGAGATCTGCTTTAAAAACATATGGGGTTCCTTGGGGTTCCAACTTAATCCGTCACCCAGTAGTGGACTGGGTCCTGGGGGCAGCACCTAAGGGCTTAATCTCCCATATATATAAACATCTCACTGCACACTCCCCTGCTCCTCTCTCATGTGTAAAGCTATGGGAGAAGGATATAGCACAGTGGGGAGGGACTATAGATTGGGAAACGGTGTGGGGTAGTGTTTTTGGAGCGTCTAAAAATCCAAATCACCAATTTATTCACTTTAAAATATGCCACAGAACTTATTTGACCCCTCATAAAAGACATTTTATGGGGCTAGCCCCCCATCCTCTTTGTACTTTGTGCAACCTAGGAGTACCAGGCACTCTAATGCATATACTATGGGACTGCCCAGATGTTCTTTTTTGGGGGCAGGTAGTCGATTCCGTTTCTGCTATTATCAGAAGGCGCTTCCCACTGGACCCTGCACTTTTTCTCCTGGGTGATGTTTTTAAATTTCCTCTCTCTGAGAAGGAGCGTAGATTGTGGCTGGCAAGCATGACTGCAGCAAAGAAAATGACTGTGCAACGCTGGCTCCCTCCTCATCAACTCTCCATGTGGCACTAGCTACAGGTGTTTTTAGACATTATTTTTTTGGAAAGCCAAAGCTTCCACTCTGCTGATGTGGAGAGACTCGGCAACTGCAATTAGGAAGTTACTATTGTTGTGATCAATATGCACTGCTCATTTATTTGTCGTCAACCCATGTGACAAGGGGGTGGGGGGTGAGGAATCTTTCCAATGTCTTTCTGTTCATTTTGTATATAATTTTCAATAAAAATGTAATTCCACTAATTACTTATGCTACTGGACATAGCCAATAGAAAACTAAATGAAAGAGCACTAATTTGAAACCCTTTCGCAAAACCCTGAAAACCTGATTCTGAAAACCTCATTTGGAAATCCCATTTGAAAACTATGTGAAAACCTGGCCTGACCTTTGTGCTGTCCAATTAAGCAACAACATTTGGTGCATTTATAGAACCATATAGAACAAATTGTAAATAATTTTATGCGGCAGGTGCAATATACACTTATATTCATCAATTTACATGCAATGTAATACATGTATGCTAAGAAATAAATAATAATAAATAATAATGTATGAAAATTTAAAATAATTCTTTACAATGATCATTGTTCATTAAACAAAATTCCAAAACTGTAAACGAAGTGTAGTCAGATATTTATATAGAAGCACGGTAGTTTTTTTTTTCCCTGCACAGATAGGCTTGTTTCTACTAAACTCCAGGGAAATAACTTAATTGGTGTAACACAGCAAAAGCAGTAAGAAAGAAAAAAAACCTCACTCGCTTTTGTCACTAGTATCAGAAAGGCAGTCCGAGTCGGCATCATTGTTATGAAAGTATTCTGACAGTAACAGGTAGAGAACTTGCTTGTATTTGTCGTCGACATTGAGCATACAAGCGATTTCTTAATCCATGTTTGTGTATCTAGGTCTGGATGCCGACTGAAGCGCATGCATATACTTCAGAAAATGTCCAGTTTATAGCTCTTACACATTGCATTTAAACTTTTAAAATTGAAATTGAAAGTTAAGATGTTCTAGTATACAAAAACACTGAAAACTCAAAATCAAGTTGTGGCGGAGTGTGACTCCCCTTTGATTATTTTGTCGTTGTTGTTGTTGTTGTTATTATTATTATTATTATTATTATTATTGTATTTTTTAATGCAGGCGGACGAAGCCGCCGTCATTTAATTGTATTGTTTTGTGTTTAGTTTTGAAACCTCGTGAGGATGCGTGACTGATCAGCTGCTGATTATTTAACTAGCTGACAGTCACGCATCCTTATTAATCTCGTGCAGACTATGGCCGAGGGGTAATAAGGTAATTAATTAATAGCTAGTTAAACCCCTCGGCCAGAATATAAAAGCCGGCAGCTGTCTGCGTTAAATGGACAGTGTTAGAGGAGGCGTAAGTCTGACTGAAATAAAAGGAACGATTGCTACTTACTGTGAACCCTGAAGGTACTTCGTATCCGTGGTTTGTTTGTTTCCATTTGTTTGGCCAACGCCCTTTTGTTTTGTGTTTTGTTTAAATTCTTTATTTTGTTTAATAAAATATACTGAACGCATTTCCGGCTCAGTTTTCACCCGCCATTTCCTGTTGTGGAGTCTGTATTTCTGAGACTACGCTGTCTCCACCGCCAGGAGGAGAGCAGCAGGAGCTGCCTATGTCTCCACCTCCTCCATTGCCATGGGAGGACTGCTTGCAGCTCCGACCTCAACCAGCAGAGGGTGAATTCCTGCTGGTTCCGTCTCCATTGCCATGGGAGGACTGCTCCCATAGCTCCCACCTCCACCAGCAGAGGGTGGATTCCTGCTGGTTCCACCTCCACCGCCGGTGGAAGGACTACTGGTCGCCTTCCCACCTCCACCAGCATAGGGTGAATACCTGCTGGTTCCGGCTCCCCGCCCTGCCCAAGGATGCCTGCCATGCCTCCCTCCTGGGGTTGCCTGCTGCTCCGCATCACCTGGGGTTGCATGCTGCTCCGTCACGCCTGGGAGCCACCAGTTACAGGGTACGAGGGAGAAGTGGAGCTCCCTCTGCCGCCGCTATGGCCAGGGGCTCCCCTCCTGAGTTCGCCTCCCGAGGGTCCGCTGCTGCCGCCGTCGCCTCCCGAGGGTCCTCTGCTGCTGCCGTTGCCTCCCGCTGTTGCCATTGCCTGGGGTCGCCAGAACTGCTTCGCCTAGGGTCGCCTAGGGTTGTAATGAATACAAGCTTAGCCTGGACTTGCTTATTGCACTATTCTGCATTTGGAAACTAGTTATTATTCAATACTCTGGATATCGATAATCTTTTTAAGATAGTTTGGAGTCATTCAGTCCTTGCTTGACTGATGGTTCTGAAACCTTTTGGTTTCCTGTGAGTTACGCTCATTGTGGTCCCTATTGCAGCAAGGAAGTACGGTTTCTTCTCTTGATATTGGTTGATAAGAGTAACGCTATTTTTGGTCCCCACCGTCAAAAACGAACGTTCATTTCTGAGAATTATTAGCTATATGCTGAAGGATAGCATATACATTTGGTTTGGTAAAAGTAAAACATAAATAAATAAATACATTAATATAAATATTGAAATAAATGAATACATTGGCATTTATTTCTTTAACTTAAAATCTATTTATTTTTCATTATCATATATTAAATGGCACTGTTTACTGTATGAAAACAAAAATAAAAAATTCATCAGTTCTTGTTCAATTGTATGTTAGTGAAGATTTTTGTGCATAAAGGTCATCGTGCTTTCATATATTTTTACTCTCAAATTAAAAAAATAATATATATATATATATATAGAGAGAGAGAGAGGAACGGTAGTTCCTCATACAAGATAGAAAACGTTTTGAAAACGACCGAGAGTCTCTATACAGCTCCAAGAGTTTAGCTGTTTTCACCATGTTGCAGCGGCAAAACGAAATCACTTTGAATTACCATCTGTACCAGTACCAAAAGTTTAAAACTTTCTTACATCAAATGTGAAAAAAAACGTAAATACCTCTTATACACAATGAGATATAAGTCATCAAACTAAAAAATAAAATTGTTGTTGTTGTTGTTCTTCTTCTTCTTTCTTCTGTTTACTTTTTTAGAGTGTGTGTGCGGCTTTTCAAACAGAAAAGCTAAATAACTGGACATCTACCAATCATGTGATTCCACATGTTGGTCAATGTCAAAAATAAACCAGGGATCAAAAGCAGTTTGATATCCACAACATTTATATTAAACAATTTATTTATGCTTTAAAACAGCACATATCGAAAAAAAAATAAATAAATAAATAAAAATAAAAATTTACCAAGGTTTGATCTTGTAACATAACATCCTTGAAGGGCACAAGGCCTTAGGCCGCTGCACAGTTGTTGAAATGCGTTCATTTTTTAAGCTTACATCCAAGCCTGACCAGCTTTCACTGAAAACCTGAAGGTTCTGCTCGATTGTAGAAATGCTCTGTTTCCTGTTTGAAAATATCTAGTTTCCTGTTTGGTAGATACCATAGAATGGAATTGTACACAAGAGTGGCATGTAGCTTCCTTGTCTAAATCTCTGATCTCTGATAAATTGTAGTTCCTCGTTTAATAAAAAATTTAATAAAGGAATAATTTATTAGGTAGAAATGAATAAATGCTTTAAAAAATGCATAGAAGAATAAATATATTTAGAAAAAAAATATTTTAAATAAATAAATGTAGAAATTCGTGTTTATATTGTAACACTGAGCGTGCTGTGGGTTCCAAGTGGGAGGTTAGTTGAGCGACGGTGAAATAATGAGGCAGACAAGTTTGGGGTTGAAAGGCACTTAAAAGTACAGTTTATTGCTCTTTTATGTACACCGAAAAACTAAGAATAATCCAACCCGAACAGCAGCGCTGTTCACCCTAATATAGACCAACCGGGCTCGGTCATTGGTTAACTAAGGAATCCGCTAATTATCATGCTAGCCCCCAATCCCCAACTAACAATATTGACGTGCAAGTGCACAGAGACTCCAACTGAATGATTGAGTAGCACTTCGAGTCTCGGTACAGCTGCATCAGAGAGCTCACTTTCGGGGTTGTGTGTTCGGTGACTGGAGAACGGGTGAGAGAGAAGATAATATATATTTAAAGATTAACAATTGCTACGTGCTGGCTTTCAAAGCAGCACGATACTTGTTTGAGGTTCGTCCACCGTTTTGTCTGTCTGTGTGTTTGTTTGGTCACCGTGCCGTTTATTTTGTAACAGTGTTTGTGTTTTGTTTAAACCGTTTATTTCTTTGTTTATTAAACCGTGCAACAGCGCTTTCATTCCCCATTTCACTTGCAGTGCTGTGTGTTCATTTCTGGTCTGACGTCACCACTAAAGCCAGCTTGTTACACCTCCTCACATTTTAATACTAGTCACATAGATTCTGTATGCTGGAAAGTAGTAAAAGGTAGGCTGTTTATTACACCCTGATTTTACTTAAAAAGTTTACAAAAGCTATGTTTAGTTTTTTACATTAAACTAACTTCAGGAAAAAAATAATTAAACCATTTAATTTGCAGTTGTAAATGTTTAAGTAAAACCTCAATGCCTGATTAAAACACGGCATATAGAAGGGTCACATATATAAGCAACTTGCCTGAATGAATGGTACCTATGGAAAAAAAATAGTGAATAGAAAATAAACATTTGTCTTTTCTGTACTTTACAAAATGTCCCTCTCACAGGCTTTCCAAGAGATCTGGAGAAAACATACTGTAGGGCCATATTTATAAAGCATGTACCTTGTTTTCCTTATTAGAAAACAACACAAAGAAGTTGTCGTGTCAGATAAATCTTTCATGTGCTAGTTTAACAGTCCCTGTAGAGGCAGTTCAAATGCTTACTTTTGATTTTAGTTGAAAATGCTTTATGAATATTTTATTTTTATTTAATTTTTATTTCTTCTGTTTATTGGACAGGGACATTGTACAATTTTTTACATACATTAACATGTCATATGATGCACTGTACCCAAATTTAGCTAAAAGCTCCTTTTCATTTGGCAGGTGAAAACAAAGACAATCAAATCAACAAAATTGCTGAATAAACGACAATACAACCCTCCCAATCAATGGTTACATGTTTGTTTTGATTTTAACCACACTTTAGGTTTATAAGCAAAATCCCTAGATTCATGAGTAGTTTTTATGTCATCTGTTAAAGAATTCCAGAAAAAGGACCGCAAAAAGGTTAAAAAAAGGGCTGTGCTGTTTCAGGGTCAGCAGGCATGAAGAACTCTATTGTTTAAAACGCTGTACAGGGAAGTGAGAATTTTATTTGCAGACTTTATAACCAAATCTTAAGCCCATTGCTGATAAGTTGTTATTTCAGTGAGTAAGAGAGGATGTTATTAGAAGCCCAGTTCCACAGAAATGTTTGTTCTTTTAAATTCAAATTCAGATTGTCTTTATTGGCAAGACAGGAGTGCTACAGTATTGCCAAAGCATGTGTGCAAACAAATAAACACACACACACATACATATATATTATTATTATTATTATTATTATTATTATTATTAGTCTTTTAAGGTGACACCTTTATTCAACGTGACTTGAGTGGTGTTACAAGCATTAATATACAATCTAATACAGTGGTTCCCAACCCTGGTCATAAGAACATAAGGAAGGTTACAAATGACAGGCGGCCATTCGGCCCATCTTGCTCGTTTGGTTGTTAGTAACTTATTGATCCCAGAATCTCATCAAGCAGCTTCCTGAAGGATCCCAGGGTGTCAGCTTCAATACGTCCCTCCATATCAACAATTTCTAAAAATAATTACACAAAAGCGTTAAAGAAAATTGAGGGGGATTTGAACAGATGGACGCTACTACCAGCATCAGTTCCTGCCCGTATTGCCTCAATTAAAATGAATATTCTCCGCATATTAATTGTAATAGTTCAATGCTCCCATTACCTCCACCGTTGGACTAATGGTCAAAACTTGATTCCTTGTTGAGAAAATTTGTCTGGAATGGTAAGCGCCCTCGTATTAAATGGTCTTTATTACAACGCAATAAAAGCACAAAAGGCGGTTGGGCCTGCCCAAATTTTAAATTTTACCACTGGTCTTTCTTATTACGTACACTAAGCCATTGGATGAACCCAACTGTACACTCTTCTTGGAAGGAGATAGAACAGGAAATATTATCGCCAATTAGAATACACTGTTCTCTGGTCTTACTTACAAAAAGTGTTCACTGCACTATGGCCCCATAATCGCATGCACTGTGCAAACCTTTCGGGCAGTGGAAAGAACTTTGGGTCTCAAAATTAAGTGGCACAGACATTCGTCCATTTGGAACAATGTTAATATTTTAACTGGTGGTAAACCCTTTTCCTTGGACTCGTGGGCCTGGAGGGGTATACACGTGTTGAACGATGTAGCCGGTCAGGAGTCTATCCTAGAGTTCCAGGACCTAGTGTCTCGCTATAGGATCCCTAGCACCTCTTTGTTTTTTTTTTTATTTTAGACTGAGATCTGCTTTAAAAACATATGGGGTTCCTTGGGGTTCCAACTTAATCCGTCACCCAGTAGTGGACTGGGTCCTGGGGGCAGCACCTAAGGGCTTAATCTCCCATATATATAAACATCTCACTGCACACTCCCCTGCTCCTCTCTCATGTGTAAAGCTATGGGAGAAGGATATAGCGCAGTGGGGAGGGACTATAGATTGGGAAACGGTGTGGGGTAGTGTTTTTGGAGCGTCTAAAAATCCAAATCACCAATTTATTCACTTTAAAATATGCCACAGAACTTATTTGACCCCTCATAAAAGACATTTTATGGGGCTAGCCCCCCATCCTCTTTGTACTTTGTGCAACCTAGGAGTACCAGGCACTCTAATGCATATACTTTGGGACTGCCCAGATGTTCTTTTTTGGGGGCAGGTAGTCGATTCCGTTTCTGCTATTATCAGAAGGCGCTTCCCACTGGACCCTGCACTTTTTCTCCTGGGTGATGTTTCTAAATTTCCTCTCTCTCTGAGAATGAGCGTGGGTGATTGGCTGGCAAGCATGAGTGCTGCAAAGAAAATGATTGTGCAACGCTGGCTCCCTCCTCATCAACTCTCCATGCGGCACTAGCTACAGGTGTTTTTCAGACATTATTTTTTTTGGAAAGCCAAAGCTTCCACTCTGCTGATGTGGAGAGACTCGGCAACTGCAATTAGGAAATTACTATTGTTGTGATCAATATGCACTGCTCATGTATTTGTCGTCAACCCATGTAACAAGGGGGTGGGGGGTGAGGAATCTTTCCAATGTCTTTCTGTTCATTTTGTATATAATTTTCAATAAAAATGTAATTCCACTAATTACTTATGCTACTGGACATAGCCAATAGAAAACTAAATGAAAGAGCACTAATTTGAAACCCTTTCGCAAAACCCTGAAAACCTGATTCTGAAAACCTCATTTGGAAAACCCATTTGAAAACTATGTGAAAACCTGGCCAGACTTTTGTGCTGTCCAATTAAGCAACAACATATGGTGCATTTATAGAACCATATAGAACAAATTGTAAATAATTTTATGCGGCAGGTGCAATATACACTTATATTCATCCAATTTACATGCAATGTGGCACATGTATGAAAATTTAAAATAATTCTTTACAATGATCATTGTTCATTAAACAAAATTCCAAAACTGTAAACGAAGTGTAGTCAGATATTTATATAGAAGCAC
The DNA here is from genome assembly GCA_036884735.1 of Huso huso. Lineage (NCBI taxonomy): Eukaryota > Metazoa > Chordata > Actinopteri > Acipenseriformes > Acipenseridae > Huso > Huso huso. The sequence continues at coordinate 176,266 of JAHFZB010000077.1, read as the reverse complement.
GGTAGTTTTTTTTTCCCTGCACAGATAGGCTTGTTTCTACTAAACTCCAGGGAAATAACTTAATGGGTGTAACACAGCAAAAGCAGTAAGAAAGAAAAAAAACCTCACTCGCTTTTGTCACTAGTATCAGAAAGGCAGTCCGAGTCGGCATCATTGTTATGAAAGTATTCTGACAGTAACAGGTAGAGAACTTGCTTGTATTTGTCGTTGACATTGAGCATACAAGCGATTTCTTAATCCATGTTTGTGTATCTAGGTCTGGATGCCGACTGAAGCGCATGCATATACTTCAGAAAATGTCCAGTTTATAGCTCTTACACATTGCATTTAAACTTTTAAAATTGAAATTGAAAGTTAAGATGTTCTAGTATACAAAAACACTGAAATCTCAAAATCAAGTTGTGGCGGAGTGTCCCGCCCCTTTGATTATTTTGTCGTTGTTGTTGTTGTTGTTATTATTATTATTATTATTATTATTATTGTATTTTTAATGCAGGCGGACGAAGCCGCCGTCATTTAATTGTATTGTTTTGTGTTTAGTTTTGAAACCTCGTGAGGATGCGTGACTGATCAGCTACTGATTATTTAACTAGCTGACAGTCACGCATCCTTATTAATCTCATGCAGACTATGGCCGAGGGGTAATAAGGTAATTAATTAATAGCTAGTTAAACCCCTCGGCCAGAATATAAAAGCCGGCAGCTGTCTGCGTTAAATGGAGAGTGTTAGAGGAGAGACGTAAGTCTGACTGAAATAAAAGGAACGATTGCTACTTACTGTGAACCCTGAAGGTACTCGTATCCGTGGTTTGTTTGTTTCCATTTGTTTGGCCAACGCGCCTTTTGTTTTGTGTTTTGTTTAAATTCTTTATTTTGTTTAATAAAATATACTGAACGCCACGGCTCAGTTTTCACCCGCCATTTCCTGTTGTGGAGTCTGTATTTCTGGTCTGACGTCACCCCTGCAAAGCCACCCTTTCACAGTTGGTGTCATCGTGGGATAACAGCGCCTCCAAGTGTCAGACCAGGAATATGGCGGGGAATTTTTATTGTTTCACAACAGTGAATTATTTTTTGGATTATAAAAAAAAAAAATGGAAAACTGGGTCTGGGGAGACCGTCGCAACGAGCTGGAGGACCTCCTCGTTGGCCTCAAGGACCAAGGCTGGTGCCTTGCCTGTGGGGAGTTCGGGCACAAGGTGGTGCGCTGTCCCTACCAAGAGGGAGAGGAGGTTCTGGCCCAGGAGAGGAAGGTGAGGTGAAGGAAGCAGAGAGGGGGAAAGGTGAGGAGGAAGCAGAAGGAGCCAAGGTGGTGCACCATGTGCATTGCCTATGGGCATGAGGACAAGGACTGCCCAGAGCAGGAGCCAGAGGATGAGGATCCTAGTCGTCCTACGCCTGAGTGGGACGAGCCTGAGCATCCAGTGCCCAGAAGGGGGGAAGCACAGGCGTCTACAGCCCACGAAGCGGAAGGCAGAGTGTCCACAGCCTGAGGGGCAGGAGCACGAACGTCCACAGCCCAAGATGAGAACAGCGGAGGAGGAGTGCCTGCTGTTCCCATCTCCACCAGCAGAGGGAGAATGCCTGCTGGTTCCTCCACCACCAGCAGAGGGAGAATACCTGCTGGTTCCTCCACCACCAGCAGAGGGAGAATACCTGCTGGTTTCACCATCCCTACCACGCGGGGAAGAGGACCAGGAGCTGCCGCCACAGAGCCAGCACTACCCCCTGAGCACTGTCTTCCCTGCAACCGAGGGAGAGCCGCACCAGTCCCCTTCAACTGAGGGAGAGCCGCACCAGTCCCCTGCAACCGAGGGAGAGCCGCACCAGTCCCCTGCACCCGAGGGAGAGCCGCACCAGTCCCCTGCAACCGAGGGAGACTACCCGCTGCTCTCGCCTCCACCGCAAGGCAACTACTTGCTGCTCTCGCCTCCGCCAGGGGGAGACTGTCCGCTGCTCCCACCTTCATTGCCAGGAGACTACACGCTGTCTCCACCGCCAGGAGCAGAGCAGCAGGAGCTGCCTATGTTCCACCTTCTCCATTGCCATGGGAGGACTGCTTGCAGCTCCGACCTTCACCAGCAGAGGGTGAATTCCTGCTGGTTCCGTCTCCATTGCCATGGGAGGACTGCTCGCAGCTCCCACCTCCACCAGTAGAGGGTGAATTCCTGCTGGTTCCACCTCCACCGCCGTGGAAGGACTACTGGTCGCTCCCACCTCCACCAGCATAGGGTGAATACCTGCTGGTTCCGGCTCCGCCCAAGGATGCCTGCCTCGCTCCGCCCAAGGATGCCTGCCATGCATCGCCTGGGGTTGCCTGCTGCTCCGCATCACCTGGGGTTGCATGCTGCTCCACATCGCCTGGGGAGCAACCAGTTACAAGGTACGAGGGAGAAGTGGAGCTCCCTCTGCCGCCGCTATGGCCAGGGGCTCCCCTCCCGAGGGTCCGCTGCTGCCGCCGTCGCCTCCCGAGGGTCCGCTGCTGCCGCCGTCGCCTCCCGAGGGTCCTCTGCTGCCGCCGTCGCCTCCCGCTGTTGCAATTGCCTGGGGTCGCCGGAACTGCTTCGCCTAGGGTCGCCTAGGGTTGTAATGAATACAAGCTTAGCCTGGACTTGCTTATTGCACTATTCTGCATTTGGAAACTAGTTATTATTCAATACTCTGGATATCGATAATCTTTTTAAGATAGTTTGGAGTCATTCAGTCCTTGCTTGACTGATGGTTCTGAAACCTTTTGGTTTCCTTTGTCTCTAAGCACAAAACGATTCAAAAACTCTCTCTGCCTTAACTTGACTAGCAGGCAATTGAAATATGACACCGCCTGTCTCCTCACACACCAGCTCTCCAGCACGCCAGCAGGCTGTGACGTAGTATTATTATTATTATTATTATTTATTTCTTAGCAGACGCCCTTATCCAGGGCGACTTACAGTTGTGTACAAATAAAATACATCAGGAATTACAGTTCAATTAAGAGCAAGATACAATCACTTCAGTACAAGATACATCAATTACAGTTCAATTGAGAGCAAGATACAAAATACAATGACTTAGTCCTAGTAAGGGCAAATACAAAAGCGCAGAACAGTTTGATATCAGGGCAGTTCAAGAGCTGATAAGTGTAGATAGTTATATAAAGGTTAGATACAAGTGTAGGTAAAACAGTACTACAGATTGGGTTAAGTGCAGGGTTGAATACTGTAACATCAGCAGCAAATAGGTGCAAGTATAGGGTGCATAAGAGAGCAGAGTGCTGTGCTGTCCAGAAGGGAGACTTCAGTTTTCCAGGTGTTGTCTGAAGAGGTGCGTCTTGAGGAGGCGCCGGAAGCTGGTCAGGGATTGAGCAGTCCTGACATCCGTAGGAATGTCGTTCCACCACTTTGGGGCGAGGGTGGAGAAGGATCGGACTCTGGAGGCTGGGAAGCGTAGGGGTGTGTCACAAAGACGGCCGGAGTGGGTGGCGTCAGACCAGAGCCAGGAAGTAACACACAGAGACTTGGGGTTTTGGTGAGGCTGAGCGCGTGATCGCGCTCAGCATTTAATAATTAACAGACAGAACAGAAAATAAAAGGTTTGAACACAAAAACACGGGACACGGCACTACACGCCAAAATAAAAAGACAAACAAAACAGACTACACAGACAAAACACGGTGAGCAGATTTAACAACTATTATTATTATTATTATTATTATTATTATCTTTACCTCCGTCTCCAATCCCGTTCTCCACTCACCGAACACCTAACCCTGAGTGAAAGAAACGTGCATCTATATATACTGTTGTGCTGGGATTCAATTACTAATTATTCACTTGAATCCCAGCACGTGAATTAATTCTGTGCAACCCCGTGCTCACATATTACATTTAACCAGCACGTGAAGTGATTTGTGCCCTCCTCGTGCCTAAATACAAATCTACACTTTTTAAATACACGTGAAACACAGACCCGTTTATATCCCGTGTACCAATCTATACACCAACATTAACACACAAATGCACACAGGGACGGGGCACATTGCCACAGGGTGGTACAGGCATTCTTCTAGAGCAGGCGGATCGGAGAGTTCGGGTGGCGGTATAGGGGGAGATGAGGGTCTGGAGGTAGCTGGGTGCAGTCTGGTCAAGGCATCGGTAGGCAAGTACAAGAGTCTTGAACTGGATGCGAGCGGTGATCGGGAGCCAGTGGAGTGAGCGGAGCAGTGGAGTTGTGTGGGAGAAACGAGACAGAGAGAACACCAGGCGAGCAGCGGAGTTCTGGATGAGGTGGAGCGGACGGGTGGCGGACACAGGGAGGCCAGCCAGGAGGGAGTTGCAGTAGTCTAGGCGGGAGAGTACCAGGGCCTGGACCAGGAGCTGGGTAGCATAGTTGGTGAGGAAGGGTCGGATTCTTCGTATGTTGCTCAGGAAGAATCGGCAAGTGTGTGCCAGAGTGGAGAAGTGCTGGGAGTAAGAGAGGCAGGGGTCCAGGGTGACTCCGAGGTTCTTAGCTGAGGAGGAAGGAAAGAGTGTGGTAGATTCCAGAGGAATGGAGATAGAGAGATCACAGGAGGGGAATGAGGAGGGGGGAAAGAAGAGGAGGTCAGATTTAGAGAGGTTGAGTTTGAGGTGATGCGAGTGCATCCAGGAGGAGATAGCAGACAGACAGGTAGAGATACGGGAGGACCCAAGACTGACCCTTGGAGGACTACTGTTGAGAGAGGGCGAGGTGTGGAGGTTGCTCCACGCCAGGTTACCTGGTAAGTGCGGTTGGAAAGGTAGGAGGAGAACCAGGCCAGAGTATTGCCAGAGATTCCCAGAGTTTAGTGAGTTAGTGACAGACAGTAGGGCGGTTTCAGTGGAGTGAGCAGAGCGGAAACCAGATTGGAGAGGGTCAAGCAGAGAGTGATTGGAAAGGAAAGCAGAGAGCTGGCGGTGTAGTAGCTTGCTCACACACACACACACACACACACACACATATACATGTTTGTATTACTATATTTGTGGGGACTTCTCATTGACTCTCACTATATTTGTATTTACTATTTCTAACTCCAGTCAGACAAAATTCCACACAGGGTTAAAGTCGACAACAAATGAATTATTTTGGCACTTTTAAGTTTCTTTTTGAAGGCATATTTTGTTCTATAAAAGTTGCTTGCAAAGTGGGGACGTCCCCACAATGTCGTTTTTTCATGAGTTACTATCTTTATGGGGACATTTTATCAAATTTTGTCCCCACACTGATAGTAATACATGCCCCCCCCCCACACACACACATGCCCACATCCAAGCACACAGTCTCAACTGAGATGATGCAGACAATCTTAGAATATATCACATTAAGCTTATTAATGGTATATAGATTAAGTATATGGCACGTTTACTTTTAAAGAAATTCTTCATACAACAATATGAGGTAGATTATTTATAGTTACTTCATCAAGTTTCACTAAAAGTTATTTCATAAGCAAAATGTGCAAACTAAATACTTAACAGTTCAATTCTTTGTGAATGTGTTACAATTAATTAATTTAGTTCCATTATTATTATTATTTATTTCTTAGCAGATGCCCTTATCCAGGGCGACTTACAATTGTTACAAGATATCACATTATTATTACATACAGTTACCCATTTATACAGTTGGGTTTTTACTAGAGCAATCTAGGTAAAGTACCTTGCTCAAGGGTACAGCAGCAGTGTCCCCTACCAGGGATTGAACCCACAACCCCCCGGTCAAGAGCCCAAAGCCCAAAGCCCTAACCACTACTCCATACTGCTGCCCCCGTGAAAGGAAAATGCAACTGGAATTATACTCAATGGTTCCTTGAAGCTTAGACTTGGTCCGCTGTTTTGGAAACTCAATCTTTTAAAGTGTCCAGTACAAAAGACTCTCCTCTCCACAACAAGTCTTCAATCCCACATTGGATCAAACTCGGCAACCAAGCTTTCAATTCTCGATAGACATCTGCAAAAAAGTCTTCAGTCCTCGGTATAGGATCCACAGCAGCGCCTGTCCGCTCCGTCCTCTTCACTGAATCTTTTAGCTATGCAGGTAGCAGGGCAGTTTCTTTTGGATACTGTGGTTTTAGGTGTACAGCAGACCTAGACTGGTTTGTCTAATAAGTCTCTGTAAGTTTGATGGCAGTCCTTCTGCTGGGCCTCAGTCTTGCTTGCAGCTTGCTTCCTAATCTTGGGTCTGTTTTCAGGCAGAATCCAATCTTGATTTCATTTTTAGGCTGTCACGAATAAATCTAAAACTTGTCTTCCCTTGTACAATTATTATTATTATTATTATTATTATTATTATTATTATTATTATTATTTATTTATTTATTTATTTATTTATTTATTTACAGTCGTAAACAAAAATACATTTCAAGAATCACAGTACAAGTATTAATACAATTAAGAGCAAGATAAAATACAATGACTTCGGTTCTAGCAAGTACAAGTATGACAAAATACGATTCAATAACAGTGTCATTGATAGTTACATCAGGATATAATTCAATACAAAATACTAAAAGGTGCGATCACCTTTTTTGAGTGAAAGGTGTATGCAGCAGAGATAGATGTCTCTTTGATAGAAACAGTTTAATTTATTTGAAGTCCTCCGACAATGATGGGGATGGGAATGTAGAGATGGAAACTCTTCTGACAAGATTTAAGTTTTTGCAGGTATCAGGCTTTTAAAGACACTCCTGTGTTGACTTTGACAGACTCACTGAGAGCAGAAACTCAAGACTGTGACAGCGACTGTAAGCAGGCTGATCTTTGGGATGCAAATTGAACATTTGTCAACTTGCATGTGTGTTAAAATGTTGTAATAACTGTACAGTGTTTTAAAGAATATAAAGCCAGCAGAAATAGTAAACGAATTGTTAAAACACACTGTTCATACAAAAAATTATAATATGCTCCGTATTAACCTATCGTTATTATTATTATTTATTTCTCAGCAGACACCCTTATCCAGGGCGACTTACAATTGTTACAAGATATCACATTATACAGATATCACATTCTTTTTTTACATACAATTACCCATTTATACAGTTTTTACTGGAGCAATCGAGGTAAAGTACCTTGCTCAGGGGTATAGCAGCAATGTATCCCAGTGTACCCCATCGGGGATTGAACCCACTACCCTCCGCTCAAGAGTCCAGAGCCCTAACCACTACTCCACACTGCTGCCCTTTCTGCTGCCCTAACCACTACTTCACACATAACTGCCGTTATGTTAGAGTATTCTATATTCCTGTTTATTCTGTTATAACAGTAAACAAATATTATTGGATCTGTAAGTTGAGTAAAAAGGAAGCTAGGCTGGGGTCATGCTGACCAACAAACACCTGTGAAATTAGCTAAGCTTGTCTTTGTCTGAGCTAAGGTTTATAACCTTGAGGAGAAAAGCAGAAACGAGAATCTCATTTAATGAACTCAAATGTTCACAGTCAAGTTTCTTATTTATCTTGATCTGAAAGTAGTCTTTAAGCTAAACACAGGTATCCTAGAATAATTCAACAGAATATAACTCTAAATGTTTGATTTTAACAGGATAACTGTTAAGTTTGAAAATAAGAGAATATAGTGCAGAAATTAACTTAAAGTAAAAACTTCAGTCAAAGCAGAATGATACCAGTCTGTATCAGGCATATAGTAGTCTTGCCAAAAAGAAGGTAATTAATCTTGGTAACCTTTGCTTGCTTGCAGTACTAGACGAGGGGAGGTAATTAAATGAAATAACTTTTTGGCAACTAATGTGAGTTTTAATTTTGGGGGGGTTTGAAATCCAAGGTTGCTATAATGAGTGATTTTTTACATTATTTGTTTATTTAGCAGACACCTTTATCCAAGGCGACTTACAGAGACTAGGGTGTGTGAACTATGCATCAGCTGCAGAGTCACTTACAATTACGTCTCACCTGAAAGACGGAGCACAGGGAGGTTAAGTGACTTTCTCAGGATCACACAATGAGTCAGTGGCTGAGGTGGGATTTGAACCAGGGACTTTCTGGTTACAAGCCCTTTTCTTTAACCAGTGGACCACACAGCCTCCTATATATAAGAAATACCTTCTGGTACCCAGAAAAAATAACATCAGTTCAAAAGTTCACCTTACATATTTCTGAGATGTAGGAAAGGTGGACTAGGGGTGATGAATAATTAATTATATGGAGGGAATTGACAGGTGTTTTGAGAATGTTGTTGACTTGAGGGGCAGGAGCTGTTAAGACTGATTAATGTTAAAGACTTAATTGAGACTTGTGACGTAAGAAGCGAAGAAGAAACTCTATAAAAACCGAGGTAAAATCTTAGTCACGTGTCACTCAACTTGCTAAGTACAGGCTAATGTGATCCATGCTCTGAAGATCTCTGATCGAGCTGATTGCTGTTGGTGTCTGTAACAGGGCGAGCAGCCCTGTACAGGATTTGTTTATTTATTTTTAGAACGGGGTCTCCCCTCCGCCCCTGCAGATTATTGTTTTGTATTTGTATTTGTTTTATGATTTATTTATTGTAGATATGACGGAAAGGCGCCGTGTGTTATTATTTCTGTATTGTTTTATTTGTATTTATGTATTGACGGCGTAGCCATGTTTTGTTTTATATTTGTTTAGCGTGGATGGGTAGTCCCATCCACGTAAATTAAAAAAACTCATGCAGAAGGTGAACCATCTCCCGAATTAATTAAGGGATTAATTTTGTTGCTTATTGGGAGATGGTTCACCTTCATAAAAGCCTGCAGCTCGCTGCACTCGGGGTGTGTGTTCAAGAGGAGGAACGAGAGCAGAGAGAGTGAGCGAGAGGAGTGACAAAGAAACCAAGACATAGGAACAGTGAAGGCAATCTGCCCAGCCTGACCTGTGTTATTGTATTTATTTTGTGTTTGTGATTGGTTTGTTTAATTGTTTTATTTTTGCTCTGTGAGCACAGTTTCTTTCTTTGTTAAAATATTGTATTTATTTTTGTTATTTTTTAAAATAAAACGGCAAACACCGCCTTTTGTTTGAACTGCAGTATTGGTGTCAGTTTTAGTCCCTGCTTCTGCCGTGACGTCACCGCCCAGCCACCCTGTCACAGTGTCGTATTCAGAAGTCTTTGCCTTTGAAGACAGTTTCTGTCCTTACATTATATTCTACACTTCCATATAGTGGAAGTTAAGCATATATTTTGAATCTACATGTATATCTCTTTTATATTGATGCATTGCTATAAGGTATATGACTTATGTTTTAGTCTATGAGATTGCTATATTGCATGTTTTAGGACTTAGCGGTGGGCGTTTTTAGTTTTATACATGTGTAACCTTAGGGCAAAACATGTTGTAACCATAAACATATTGAAGTATTAATGCTATTATACCTGTTAAGGCACTGGACCGCTCTGGTTGCCTGTCAGCTGGGATTCAGTGTAGTCTGTAACTACTCAATCCATTTGAAGCATTTGATAAACCGAAGGGGTACTAATACTACTCAGCTTCGTTAAAACTTCAAATTGAATGAGTCTGTGTGAATTTCATCTCCAGTGATCCACTTACAGGAGTCTGAAACATCTTTAGGTCCTCCTAAACATCTCCCCTGAGTTTAAGAGTGTGCTTACAGTATATATTGTAAGAAAGAGCGGCGTCGCCTTTAAGAAATGGCGACGCCATTTGAAAGACTACACAACCCAGGAACCTTAGCACTATTTATTTTATGAAAAGTTGGTAGAGAAACACTGCCCCTCAGTAATTAATTTAAAACAGTTCCGCAGTTTCCGTGACGATTGGGAACCGTCATAACTGCCGTCTATTTGTGTGTGTGTGTGTTTGACTCGGGACTCGGAGGGAAAGCGCGCATTCATGCGCTGCATGAACAGCGGGCTGTAACAGAGAGAACTAAGGCAACAGTCTGGTTTTCTGGACGTGGTTTATTGTGACACACATGAACAACAGTACCCACAGGTGGTGTGCAGTATGGATATTGTGCTTGAACTCTGAGACACTCCTGTGTTTCCGTGAACGACTGGGACATCAGCTGCAGGGGTCCTTCCCCACAGCCTGGATACAATTCTTTATCAACAGAGCCCGTCTTCTGGGAGGGCCCATTCCATACTTGCTGATCCTTGCCTGTGTTGCAGAGATACTCCAGCAGAGGGTGTCTTCTTGTTCTAATCTGTGTTGCAGAGATACTCCAGCAGAGGGAGTCCACGCTATCCTTACCTGTGTTGCAAAGATACTCCAGCAGAGGGAGTCTTCCTTACGTTTACCTGTGTTACAGAGATACTCCAGCAGAGGGTGTCTTCTTTGTTCTTACCTGTGTTACAGCAAGATTCCAGCAGAGGGAGTCTGCGCTATCCTTACCTGTGTTGCAGAGAGACTCCAGCAGCGGGAGTCTGTTCCACACTTACCAGTGTTGCAGAAATACTCCACGGGGAAAGGACTTGCACAGGCCTCGGCCTGCAGAACTCGGTATTCTGAAATAGTTAGTGAGGGGCGAAGAAGTGAGCCAGTTAGTGACCCGTACAGAGCAATAATCTATACAAAGAAAGTGTGGACTTGTGTAAATATTGTAAATAAAAGTTACTTGCCTAAACGTTCTTCGTGTCTGTGCCTGTCGGTGGAAGCAGTAATAGAGTATCACGCAGGGGTACTCTACCGGTTTGTTACAATATATATATATATAATATTGTGACGAAGTGCCCGCCCCTGTGTGTATTTTGTGTGTTATGTGTTGTATGTTGCGTGCGTGTGTTAATGTTGGTGTATAGTCATTGGTACACGGGATATAAATGGGTGTGTGCAGCACGAGTATTTAAATTGTATAATTATATTTAGGCACGGGATTGCACGTGCATTTAAAGTATAGTATGTGAGCACGGGGTTGCACAGAATTAATTCACGTGCTGGGATTCAAGTGAATAATTAATTAGTAATTGAATCCCAGCACAACAGTATATATAGATGCACATTTCTTTCACTCGGGTTGTGTGTTCGGTGAGTGGAGAACGGGATTGGAGACGGAGGTAATTGTAAGCGTAAAATAAGAAAAATAGAAGCTCACCGTGTTTGTCTGTGTAGTACGTTTTGTTTGTCTGTTTATTGTGGCTCAAGTGCCGTGTCCTGTTTTTGTGTTTAAAACCTTTTATTTTCTGTTCTGTTTATTTATTAAATGCTGAGCGAAACCATTCGCTCAGCTCCACCAAACTCTACCTCTCGTTTTGTTTATTTATTTCCTGGCTCTGGTCTGACGCCACCCACTCCGCCGCGTTTTGTGACAAATATATATATATATATATATATATATATATATATATATATATATATATATATATTGTGGCAATGTGCCCCGTCCCTGTGTGCATTTGTGTGTTGCGTGTGTAAATGTTGGTGTATAGATTGGTACACGGGATATAAACGGGTCTGTGTTTCACGTGTGATTTAAAAGGTAGATTTGTATTTAGGCACGAGGAGGGCACAAATCACTTCACGTGCTGGTTAAATGTAGTATGTGAGCACGGGGTTGCACAGAATTAATTCACGTGCTGGGATTCAAGTGAATAATTAATTAGTAATTGAATCCCAGCACAATAGTATATATAGACGCACATTTCTTGCAGTCGGGGTTGGGTGTTCGGTGAGTGGAGAACGGGATTGGAGACGGAGGTAATTGTAAATTGTAAAAGCGTAAATATAAGAGTATCTGCTCACCGTGTTTTGTTCGTCTGTCTGTGCACTGTTTAGTTCGTTTTGTTTGTCTTTTTTATTTTGGCGCAAGTGCCGTGTCCTGTTTTGTGTTCCAACCTTTTATTTTCTGTTCTGTTTATTAAATGCTGAGCGAAAGCATTCGCTCAGCTTCACCAAACCACAAGTCTCTGTCTGTTTATTTCCTGCTTCTGGTCTGACGCCACCCACTCCGGCCGTCTTTGTGACACGTGGTGTCAGAAGTGGGATCTACAGCGCCTCCAGAACTCAGGCCAGAGCAGGAACCCCATATTTGGATTAAAAAAAAAAAAAAAAAAAAGGAAACATGGCAGAAGACGCCATCAAACTGCGGGACTGGATCCGGGAAAATGCTGGGCTGGAGGCCCAGTCGATACCAGTAGCCGTCCGGTTCCTGCGGTTGATGGACAGTGAGCGATGGGAGGCGTATGCAAGGGAACACACCGTAAGCACCTGGGAGGAAGGTGTGGAGTTGGTCCTCAGCTACCTGGAGGGAGTTATAAGTGGAACAACAGCCCAGGTAGCAGGTCCACCAGCAGAGGAAGAATGCCTGCTGTCCCCGTCTCCACCAGCAGAGGAAGAATGCCTGCTGGTTTTGCCTCCACAGCCCAAGCGGGAGGAGCCAGAGCGTCCACAGCCCGAGCGGGAGGAGCCTGAGCGTCCACAGCCCAAGCGGGAGGAGCCCGAGCGTCCTACGCCTGAGTGGGAGGAGCCCGAGCGTCCTACGCCTGAGTGGGAGGAGCCCGAACGTCCTACGCCTGAGTGGGAGGAGCCCAGCTGTCCCTACGCCTGAGTGGGAGGAGCCCGAACGTCCTACGCCTGAGTGGGGGAGCCCGAACGTCCACAGCCCAAAAGGGAGGAGTCGGTGCGTCCACAGCCCAAAAGGGAGGAGTCGGTGCGTCCACAGCCCAAAAGGGAGGAATCGGGGCGTCCACAACCCGAAGAGGGGGAAGCCGGGGCTTCCACAGCCCTAGGACCCAAGCTGCCAGCAGAGGAGAATACCTGTTGGTTCACCTGCTGCTGCCATCCCGAGAGCTAAAGGGGGAGGAGCCATCGCTGCCGTCCCAAGAGCCAGAAGGGGAGGAGTTACAGGCGCAACCCCCTGAATTTTTCTGGGGGGGAGAAGGGCAGGATGCTGGTGTCCCCCAGCAGCCTCTATTTATGCTGCTGAAGGGAGCACGGCGCACACCAGCCCAGCCGCCACAGCAGAGGGAGCCAGCACCGCCACAGCCTCCCTCTGAGTGGCCAGCATCAGCCCCATGGCCTCTGCCTCCACCGCAAGGAGCAGAGCAGCAGGAGCTGCCTCTGCCTCTGCCACCTCCACCGCTTCCTCCACTAGGAGCAGAGGAGCAGGAGCTGCCTCTGCCTCCACCACCTCCAGGAGCAGAGGAGCAGGGCTGCCTCTGCCTCCACCATCTTCACCGGCAGGAGCAGGCAGCAGGAGCTGCCTCTGCCTCCGCCACCACCACCGCCAGGAGCAGAGGAGCAGGAGCTGCCTCTGCCACTTCCAGGAGCAGAGGGAGCAGGAGCTGCCTCTGCCTCCACCACCACCAGGAGCAGAGGGCAGGAGCTGCCTCTGCCTCCGCCACTGCCAGAAGCAGAACAGCAGGAGCTGTTTCTGCTTCCCGTACTCCACCACAGGAGAGGCGGTGGCGGAGCCCCAAAAAAGGGGAGCTGTCGGCCCGCGAAGAAAGGGGAGGAGGTCTGGAGACCTGCTCCCACTGCAGCAGTTTCGCTGCCGGAGATCGTGGGGGAGGTCAGGAGACCTGCTCCCACTGCAGCAGTTTTGCTGCCGAAGATTGTGGGGGAGGTCCGGAGACCTGCTCCCACTGCAGCTTCTTCGCTGCCGGAAGTACTGTGGTCGGAGCCCCACCAAAGGGAGCTACCGGCTACAAAGACAGGGGGAGAGGTCAGGAGATCACTTTCCCCAGCAGCAGTTTCGCTGCAGGAGTGGACCAGCATGCTGTCAGCCGTGCCACTACCGGCAGGGGTGCTGACAGCATTGCCAGCCATGGGCCCACTGAAGCCTCCCTTCCCAGCCCGAGACTTTGTCCTGGACTGCTGGATTTTTAAGGGGGGAGGTGGCCGTTGAGGCCATGTGTGCTGCGCACAAGGGGGGGTATATGTGGCAATGTGCCCCATCCCTGTGTGCATTTGTGTGTTGCGTGTGTAAATGTTGGTGTATAGATTGGTACACGGGATATAAACGGGTCTGTGTTTCACGTGTGATTTAAAAGGTAGATTTGTATTTAGGCACGAGGAGGGCACAAATCACTTCACGTGCTGGTTAAATGTAGTATGTGAGCACGGGTTTGCAGAATTAATTCACGTGCTGGGATTCAAGTGAATAATTAATTAGTAATTGAATCCCAGCACAATAGTATATATAGACGCACATTTCTTGCAGTCGGGGTTGGGTGTTCGGTGAGTGGAGAACGGGATTGGAGACGGAGGTAAATGTAAATTGTAAAAGCGTAAATATAAGAGTATCTGCTCACCGTGTTTTGTTCGTCTGTCTGTGCACTGTTTAGTTCGTTTTGTTTGTCTTTTTTATTTTGGCGCAAGTGCCGTGTCCTGTTTTGTGTTCCAACCTTTTATTTTCTGTTCTGTTTATTAAATGCTGAGCGAAAGCATTCGCTCAGCTTCACCAAACCACAAGTCTCTGTCTGTTTATTTCCTGCTTCTGGTCTGACGCCACCCACTCCGGCCGTCTTTGTGACAATATATATATAAATATGAGTACGTGTGAATCTGACAAGGCATTATCACTACTAGATAGCCACTTTCATGAGATCATTTGCCTTTTTTAAAACTCAGAGTCCTTTGATGTTTTAATGTCCTTTTCCACTGGGGCATCGCAAGTTTATGTAAGAACCTAAGAAGAACATAAAGTTTACAAACGAGAGGCCATTCAGCCCATCTTGCTCATTTGGTTGTTTGTAGCTTATTGATCCCAGAATCCCATCAAGCAGCTTCTTGAAGGATCCCAGGGTGTCAGCTTCAACAACATTACTGGGGAGTTCGTTTCAGACCCTCACAATTCTCTGTGTAAAAAAGTGCCTCCTATTTTCATTTGTGAAACCTGGTCCTTATTTCTTTTTTCAGGTCAAAAAAGTCCCCTGGGTCGACATTGTCTATACCTTTTTGAATGCTTGAATCAGATCACCGCGTAGTCTTCTTTGTTCAAGACTGAATAGATTAAATTCTTTTAGCCTGTGTATACGGCATGCCTTTTAAACCAGTGATAATTCTGGTTGCTCTTCTTTGCACTCTTTCTAGAGCAGCAATATCCTTTTGTAAGGAGGTGACCAGAAATTAACACAATATTCTAGGTGTGGTCTTAATAATGCATTGTAAAGTTTTAACATTACTTCCCTTGCTTTAAATTCAACACTTCTCACAATATATCCGAGCATCTTGTTGGCCTTTTATGTAGCTTTCCCACATTGTCTAGATGAAGACATTTCTGAGTCAACATAAACTCCTAGGTCTTTTTCATAGATTCCTTCTTCAATTTCAGTATCTCCCATATGATATTTATAATGCACATTTTTATTGCCTGCGTGCAGTACTTTACACTTTCCTCTATTAAATGTCATTTGCCATGTGTCTGCCCAGTTCTGAATGCCTTCTAGATCATTTTGAATGACCTTTGTTGCTGCAACAGTGTTTGCCACTCCTCCTATTTTTGTGTCCTCTGCAAATTTAATGAGTTTGCTTACTATACCAGAATCTGAATCATTAATGTAGATTAGGAATAGCAGAGGACCTAATACTGATCCCTGTGGTACACCACTGTTTAGCACGCTCCATTTTGAGGCTTCTCCTCTAATCAGTACTTTCTGTTTTCTACATGTTAACCACTTCCTAATCCATGTGCATGCATTTCCTTGAATCCCTACTGCGTTCAGTTTGAGAATTAATCTTTTATGCGGGACTTTGTCAAAAGCTTTCTAGAAATCTAAATAAACAATGTCGTATGCTTTGCAGTTATCAATTGGCGATGTTGCACCCTCAAAAGAATCAAGCAGGTTAGTTAGACATGATCTCTCTTTCCTAAAACCATGCTGACTGTCTCCCAGGATATTCTTACCATATAGTAATTTTCCATTTTGGATCTTATTATAGTTTCCATAAGTTTACATATAATAGAAGTCAGGCTTATTGGTCTGTAGTTACCTGGTTCGGTTTTGTCTCCCTTTTTGTGGATCGGTATTACGTTTGCTATTTGTCTGTCGGTACAACCCCTTTGTCAAGAGACTGTTGCATGATTTAATTATCTCAGTACTACTGGGAGAACGTACTGGTTTTGTTTTTACACCAAAAGATAGCCAGTATATGGTTCTATTAACATGGCCATCAGTTCAAACAAACTCCAATACTACTCAGAGTTGTAACATAAATAACAAGACATACATTTTTTTACTTTGGGTATGAAAAAAAATGAAATATGTGCTAAACTTTATGTTAGATGGAATTTATCTCAAATTACATGATGGTTGAGTTCCAGACAATAGAACACACATTTCAGTGTATCACCTGCCTGCACCATCTAGTGTCATAGTTCTGAGTGCTGTGACAACCAACCCCTGTCTCCCCTACACCTGTGACGTGTTTAATCAAGTTAGGGTTGATATTAAAACGACAAAAGTAGGAAATGCGATATTAAGGTTTTTAACCCTAACTCTGCAGTGGAAGGGGCAAGGCAACACAAGCAACCACAGACATCCATGATCAGTTAAGACAAACAACATACAACTCTCTGCAGATACCACAAGAGACATCCATCATCATGGTCCACTAAGAATGTGTGTTTGTGGCTGCCTTTGCACAGCCACAGGTAGAGGCAATAGTTGAATTGGTTTGGGGCTTGTTAATTGTTTAATTGAATTGTGCGGAAGGTGGGAATTAATGTTTAGTGTGGGTTGTATAGGAGAATGTGGAGCAGAGAAGTAGAATAAAAGAGAAGACTGCATGGCAAAGGTACAGTGATAGCTGTGCTTGGGTGCTGCTTTGTTTTGATTAGTTTGAAGAGTTCTCTGTGTAGTGTTCTGTTCAAGCTATTATTTTGATTGATTTGTGTTTATTAAAAGTGCACAGAAAGTGCAGAACTAAGAGTCCTGTGTTTGCGCTATTTTCCTCCGTCATCTGCCTTGGCCATAAGCCACTCTACCACTATATGTATATTATGTTTAAATAACTTCCCTTTCCCTTCCACATTTACCCCTCTCATATCCACGTGTTTTCAAGCCTCAATCCTTCCAAAGCAAGAAGAGAAACAACACACTAACCCAATGTTTTTATGTTAACTTTATTCAACAAGTTCTCAAATATAGACGTTTTCCAAAACATAAGTCCACATTATAAAGAAGTGTCAACAACGGCACTGTCTTCAGTCCAGATTCAAATTCGTGTTCCAAGACAGGGGATTCTAGGATACAGGAAAATAGAACACTTATTTTATTACCTTTCTGTTACCATGGTTACCAGGGATGTTATGTTTATAGTTTAACTGTTAGAAAATTATGTTTAAAGTGGTCTTGGAAATATACATGTGAACTGTAAGATCGATTCTTTTAATAAAGATGGTTTGTTAAACTATCAGAAATTGTGTATGTTGGTTTTTCTCATATTACTTAGTGGCTTTAGTTAACTAAATGTTTGTATTTAACTTTTTCTTTTCTTTTCTTTTTTAATGATCTTATATTAAGTGTAGGGTGACAATACTTTGGTCTGTGACTGGCCATTAAAGTGACTGCAGAAAAGCTGCAAGTGCTCCCCTCTAGTGGCTGTAGATAGATACTTCAATGATAGAAACTGTGCCATGGAGAGTGACTCAATTTTACCTGGTCTGGTTCAGCAGTCTCTGATGGCAGAAAGGACTTTTCTTACCAGGCATGACATATATCCTGTACAGGAAAAGAAGGAGTTAAACTCAGGAACCCTGGTCAATAAGGTCGTTTTAGTGTTGCCATGTGTCACACTTAAATATTACTTAAAATTAAATAATGATATACTGTATACTATATGATATTCTTACCACTCATGGCCTTCCACAGCTCTGCGTTTCCTGGAAATGATATTTTGACACATTATATTTGCCAAATAAAGAAAAAGAAAGAGCAAACACAATTATAAATCTAAGACTAAAATAAACATTAGAGTTGAACCTGATACATATTGAAATGCTTACAAATGAATAACCAAGTTGTTATCCTTACTGCAGTGGCAAAAAGCACTGAAAGAGGAAGAAAGAAATGAGAGAGAGAGAGAGAGAGAGAGAGAGAGAGAGAGAGAGAGAGAGAGAGACTAACCAAACACTTCCTCAACAATCTTCAAGCAGTTTGGTCTCCCACTGAAGAAGCCCTGTCTTGCACAGATCATGTACTCTGTGCGAGAGAAAAAAAAAAGTATTCAAACCACCAAGTGTGGGATCTCAAACATAATGTTACATATTATTGGTTTATTTATTCGACATAGTAATTGTAGGAACAAATCAATAATTTATAATGCAATGATTATCTAGGTCGATTAGTTCTCTTACTAACAATATTTAATGAACGTGTTACAAAGATCGAGGATTTATTATTATTACTTGTTTATTTAGCAGACACCTTTATCCAAGGCGACTTACAGAGCCCAGGGTGTGTGAACTATGCATCAGCTGCAGAGTCACTTACAATTACATCTCACCCGAAAGACAGAGCACAAGGAGGTGAAGTGACTTGTTCAGGGTCACACAATGAGTCAGTGGCTGAGGTGGGATTTGAACCGGGGACCTCCTTGTTACAAGCCATTTTCTTTAAACACTGGACCACACAGCCTTCTACATAACAACTTAAAACAAATATATAGCAGATTGACAGTGCAATGGCAGGCGAATCAGCCCCATGTTGAACACTCTATTGACAGTGCTATGGCAGGTGGATCAGCCCCTTGGTGAACACACTATCGATATTACTGTGGTAGTTGAATCAGTCCCATGGTATACACACTACTGACAGTGCTATGGCAGGTGGATCAGTTTCTTGGTGAAGACACTATTGACAGTGCTATGGTGGGTGAGTGTAATAATTTAGTGTATATTACAAAGACCGGTATAAAACATTTACCTGGGAAAATGTTTTCTATTTTCTCAGACCACATTAAACCTGTTAACAGAAAACATGAGACATTAGTAAACTATAATTTAATTATGTGCCCATCAGCATTCCTCTGGTTCCTAGTATTTGACTGCTCTCGAAACATTGTTAAGGCAGGTCTCAAAGAATCCTAATGATTCAGCATCAACATGACCAGGTAACTCATTCCATCCCCTCTCTGTGAACATGTGTCTCATCTCCAACCCCCTCAACCTATCGATATCTGGTTCAGAGACATGCATGGCCAGGAGGGTGCAAATCATTGTATTATTACATTGCGTCAGTCAATTCACTTCAGAAAGACAAACACAAACATTACATTTACATTTCTTAGCAGATGCCCTTATCCAGGGCAACTTACAATTATTACAAGATATCACATTATTTTTTACATACAATTACCCATTTATACAGTTGAGTTTTTACTGGAGCAATCTAGGTAAAGTACCTTGCTCAAGGGTACAACAGCAGTGTCCTCCCCGGGGATTGAACCCACAACCCTCCGGTCAGGAGTCCAGAGCCCTAACCACTACTCCACAC
Organism: Huso huso; assembly: GCA_036884735.1. Classification (NCBI taxonomy): domain Eukaryota; kingdom Metazoa; phylum Chordata; class Actinopteri; order Acipenseriformes; family Acipenseridae; genus Huso; species Huso huso. Next base: position 156,897 of record JAHFZB010000077.1, on the reverse strand, counting down.
TGCTACCCAAAGGTGTGCAGCAAGTTGAAGGAGAGAAAAGTACAAATTACTTTCTGAGATTTTTCTCTTAATCAGCCTGTTGCTTCATTTCTGTTGTATTCACTAAAGTGGTTGTCCAGAATTCTTATCAGTCATAGCAAGAGTACACCGTGTTTGCTGCAATAGTCTAGAACCCACATTATACTTTATCACAGCTTCTTAAAACATACTGAATTTCATATTCGTGTCAAAGAGGACTTACTTACCTCATACATTTTCATGCAGTAAAAATGTTTTAATATAAAACAAAATGAACAGGTGGTGTGATTGGACCCAGCAGTAATAATGAAGTACATTTTCAAGTATAAAGCCTGTGCTGTCCTGTGTGAGGTCCTGTGTTTGGAATTATTTTCCCACCTGTTATAAGAGCGAGTTCTGGAGTGTTGTGGCAGCTGTTCTTTCATCCTGGACTCTGAGAGATGCAGACAGCAACCAGCCACTGTTTTCTTAACTCGCTTTTTTCTGTTTTGTATTTGGTTTTAGTATTTGTTTAGTTTGTGATTTTGAACTACATCAAGATTGTGCACTGTATCTGTTTTAGAGCACACATGCTTTTAGCGGATAGTTTTTATTTATTGTTGGAGTACTTTCGCTTCCTATATTTTTTAAATTCGTAGCGAAAATCATTTATATAAATAAGAGTTGGAATCTAATTTGGACAATTACATAAAGTTACTTTACATTCTGCTAATATTTATTGAGTAAGCCTAGCCATTGTTTTCTGCAGATCTGCAAGTGCATGCTAACCTATCCTGTTACAAGCCAAGATGCTGCCGCTAGGGGTTGATTTGATTTTGTCTTTTTTTTAAATTTTTTTTTATTTCTTAGCCAACTCCCTTATCCAGCACGACTTACAATTGTTACAAGATATCACATTATTTTTACATACAATTACCCATTTATACAAATGGGTTTTTACTGGAGCTCAAGGGTACAGCAGCAGTGTCCCCCACCTGAGATTAAACCCACGACCCTCCGGTCAAGGGTCCAGAGCCCTAACTACTACTCCACACTGCCTCATGCCTCACACCGCCCCGAGGCATCCATATACTCGACGTATATGGACACCCTGTCGGCCTTATTGCATGCATACACACATGCACACCCACACACCCATATATATATATATATATATATATATATATATATATATAAATTATGGGTAGTCAGGATTTATGTAAATATTAGAATGACAAGAACCAATCAAATCACATGAAAGTTACCAAAAGGCTTCCACAGTCATATTATTTTAAAAGTCAAAGCACAGTGTATGCCCTGGAATCAGTCTGGTTGTTCTTTGATGGACTCTCTCCAGTGGCCACAATGATGCTATGGTGATTAGAATTGGACATAGTCCTGAACATTCATCAGAGGTGCACCAGCTCCTCTTTACTTTGCTGAGAAACCTTAATCAAGATGTGAAGGCTGATCAATCTCCTTTACAAAATATAAAGAAATAAGCATGGGAGCTTACCAAACTTCTCAAAATCTCTGTCATCGATTTCTTCAATGCAATCCACCACTCCATCTATCACCGTGTTCACCCAACAACCCACAGATTCTAAATAAACAACACATAGAGAGGTGAGTGTAGTTCACATCTGTCGCTCCACCTGTCTGTCTGCCTGCCTGTATCTGTCTAGATAATTTCAAAGCGTTTGAGAAGTCTTTTCTTTTAATAAATATTTATATTATCACATAAAGATCCTGATTCTTTCTGCTCAATTTCTTTTGTCAGGTTTCTTTGAAGAACTCCCTTTCTCTTCTGATTGAGTGTTTAAGAGTCATGGTATACAGTACCTTTCATATGGAATACATGGTGGTACTCCGCTTTGGTTTTAGTTAACAACCCTCTCATCAGACAACCTGCTGAAGGAACAGACAGAAAGACAGTCAGACAGACAGAGAAGCAGTCAGACAGACAGGTTACCTTAATATTATTTCAAATTATGTTTAGTTTTTGTGACATTTCAATATTATCCCAGTCATTAGATGCATAATTATTAGAATGGCCTCTCTGTTTGCTTCAGGTGTGAAATGTCTTTAATCAAAGAGGAAACGATGCAGATTGCTTTGTGGTGCAGATAATGACCTGGTCAAATGAATATGATATTGCCAGTGATGCCTGATTTAACATAGTTGACATGGACATGTAAGGAAACTACCTTCTGTATGTGTTTCTGTCAAAGAGCACACACAATAAGGATTTAAGAATCATTTAACAAGTTTACTTTATTGATTCCAATAATCAAAAAGTCTTCATTGTTATTGTTTTACTCAATAATGAGGCCACTGGACATTAGCAGAAATTAAACAGTAATGCATTACAAAAACTCTAGGAGAGCATCCTGGTCACCTTAATATATATATGGATGCCTCGGGGCAATGTGAGGCATGAGGCAGTGTGGAGTAGTGGTTAGGGCTCTGGACCCTTGACCGGAGGGTCATGGGTTCAATCCCAGGTGGGAGACACTGCTACTGTACCCTTGAGCATGGTACTTTACCTAGATTGCTCCAGTAAAAACCCAACTGTATAAATGGATAATTGTATGTAAAAATAATGTGTAAATAAATAATGTAATTATATGTAAAAATAATGTGATATCTTGTAACAATTGTAAGTCGCCCTGGATAAGGGTGTCTGATAATAAATAAATAATAATAAAATATATGATATTGCCACTGATTCATGGGGCACCCTGTATATTAACACAATTGTTATGGACTTTAATGTTCTATCCATTTACTGTAAATAACTCATTGGCTGTTCTGTTGAACATGTGAAGTGTTGTTTTCTGAATGAGGTTTTAAATCACTTGCATGTATGAATGTGTGTATTGGTAAAGAGGAACCTGCTCACTGAAATTCTTTCCATATATCTCATCATTAGTTATCCAGCACTCCATGTACTGATCCATGGCATATCCTGCAGGGGAGAGAGACAGCATCTGCTGAGCATGTAGGAAAGAGCAGCTGCTCTGTTTCTACAGCGTTTATATAGAGGGCACCAATAAAGTAAAGCATATTAATAAAACACACGGCAAGCCAGGGTAAACTATGCTGAAGGCATAATATAACCATGGGAAAGCAGTGTAAAACTGCAAATATACCTTGCACAAATTCTTGAAAAACTTGTATAACGGAAAGTACTGCTCAGCATTAAAAACTCAGCTACATTTTATAGTAGTATTTTTACCTTCCTCCTGTGTTAATTTTATTGACCCTAGGAATAACCAGTAGCCCCGCATCCTGTGATCTAAGAGTGCGATTTAGATGATATGGGGTCAGTAACTCTTGCAAATGACTAAGTGCTAATCAATGTAGGGCTTTATAGGTTAAAAGCAACATCTTAAAATCTATTCTATATTGCACAGGGAACAGGTATAAGGAGGCTAAATCAGGGGTAATATGTTAACTTGTCCTTGTTTCAGTCTGAATTCTAGCGGCGGTATTCTGAACAGGTTGTAAGCGGGACACCACACCTTTTGGGATACCACAGAGAAGTGCATTACAGTAATCAATTCTAGTTGAATTGCTTTCCTATCTCATTGCTTATGGCTAGAATAGGATTGTTCCTAACTTAGCGTTACAATAAACCCTCCATTATTCAAACCCCTCCAGTATCCAAACAGCCGTTGTGCTGCCCTGCTGACCAGCCCTCAAGCTCTGCTATTTACACAACACTGCAGTACTGAGTGTTATGTATTTACAGAGAAAAGGGGTTGAATTATATAAGGTTTTATAAGGTAAGGTTTCTTGATTGAGAAAGTCCTGCTCTCCACCCCACAAACAGTGGAAAAAATAATGTAAAAACATGAATATTTACCCTCCATCAAAACGATCATCCTGGAATTCTCATTGTGAACTGAAGAGAAATGGAAAAAGATTTTAAAAACTCATCCAGGGACCATATTACAGAACAATGCTATAACTTGCTTTCTTATCTCATTGTTTATGGCTAGGACAGGATTGCTCCTAACCTGATGTTACAGAAGCATTTGCTAAGTCAGTAGTGTCTATAATGTTCTCATTCCATCGTAACCTTAGTTAGGAAATCCTATGTAACACAAGTCATATCTGTAAACAACTAGTCCAGTCTGAATAAAGGTTCGAATTGCCAGAAACACCTCAAAATATACATGTTTCTGAGAAGAGAATGGGATTTTGGATGCTGGTGTGTAGGAAAATAAAATTGTATTTGGAAAGCAAATATTTTTAACAAATTATTCTTTTAATTAGAATGCAATTTATAATGCTCAGTTAACTTATTGGAGAGCTGCTGGTAAAACATCACAGGCTGAAGTAAAGCTACTGTGATGTTAGGAGTGTATGTGTGCAGTATTTAGCATTTCTGGTCCCTGCTCCACTCCTTCTGAATTGATCTCTGCTAAAACATTTCTGTATCTCAAATTTCTGTATCTCTGGTTCTAATTTATAGGGTTTTGATGTGAAACAACTAAATGAGATTTGAAACTGTCCATCTCTTACTTTTTCATTTATAAGCAGAAAATATAGATTTTACTCTATTTGCAGTTGTATACAATAACTATGTATAATTGTGATCATTCACATTATAATCGATTACACTTAATTAAACAGCGACTTTCTAATGTGAGGTAGGGCTAGCTAGGTCTAGATGCAAACAAGCAGCTTACTGTGTTATTAAAGTTTGTTTTTTATCTGAAAAATAACTGTGTTGGAGATTTCAGAACTCTTTTTCTCATTACATTTCTTTTTTCTCTCTCTTCTAGATCAAAAAGCATGTAAAGCCACCATTGCAAACTAATGGTTTTCTATCAGATGGATAGGACAGATTTGAACAATTCCTATATGTTAGGGGTAAAACAAACTTAGGAAGTTAACAAGTTAGGAATGTTCTGTAATATGCCATTTCCTAACTTAAATTAAGATAGGACAATAAGTTCTGAGATCATTTTCTGCAATACAGCTCTGCTAAAAGTGCAGTTAGGACGTCCCATCTCTGAGATTAGAATGGCACTTAGGATGTTTTTATTAATATTGATCCTGAATTTCAGAACACTAAATTCAAAGGGAAAACTTGGAAATAAAGTTGTTTTTAATGGTATAGTGTTACTAAAACTAGAAGAAACTGAGTCAAGGACAAGCGTTGGGCTTCATCAATCTTATTGACACTAAAAGAGATGTATTCAAGCAGACAAGCATTTTGGTTCTTGTGTGCTTTCAGCAGTGTACAATAAATAATACAGTAACTAGCAGAAATGTCAGTACTTGAAGTGGTTTCTTATAGAATATTTGGTTTTGTTTATTATATAATACTTGGCTTAGTTTCTCATAGATTATTTGACTTTTTAAAAACAATCAAGTTGAAATTTTGCAACAAAGTTATCTCTTTATATTCTCCAATTGAAATATCCTTGTAAATCACAAGACTGAAAATTATGGAAAATGTTAGTTACATAGATAGGGGTTGAATTCTGAAATCATCTCTTCACCACAGACCACGAAGATGGATTTACACTTCTTCACGATGCAGCCTGGGAAAGACAAACTCACATTTTTAGGACAAGTTTCATCTCAAGCACTGCTTTCCTGTGTTTCAATGTTTTATTATACCTTCATTTCTTCCTATTCATTTCTAATTGCAGTACAAGTTACCATCGCCCATCGTCTGAAGGATTATGCCATGGGATGGCTGAACCCAGATGCGATCACCAAAGCCAGGCTGGTGGAGGTGATTGTGGCCAAGCGATTCCTGGAATGCATGGCCCTGAAGGCACGCCTGTGGGTGCAAGGATAGGCACTAGCTACATTAGAGCAGGTGATACAGCTGGAGGAGTGGCACCAGGCAGTGGAACCAGCTCCCACTAAGTTGCCTGGAAAGCCTGTCCTCCAGCATCACCCCCACGACTGGCCCAAGGGAGGGCAAAGGGTCAGAGAGGAGGGGTAACCAGATATTGAATGGGGTGTGGTGGCAGGAGCTTTCGGTCCGAGAACCACAGCAGGGTGTGGTCACCCACGGGCTGCTGCAGTGTCGGACCAGGGTCTCGTGCGACCACCCTACCATAGAGCCCCAATCGCTGGGAATGAGCCACAATGCTTGGGATTGCCCCGCTATGGAATGTGACCTCATCCGCCAGGTAAGAATGTTTAATTATGTCAGTCACTCCAGCAGACGGGTTTTGTCATTCCTGTGACAGTGGATGGTACACAAACTCAAGCTCTCTTGGATTCAGAGTGTGGTCAGTCCCTAATACAAGAAGGGCTAATCTCACCAGGGCATAAACGAATAACAGGGAAGGTTCAAATTAAATGCATTCACAGGGATATGGGCACTTATCCAAAGATTGCTGTAAATTAAAAAAAAAAAAGCCGGTGATGCAAGTACAAGTGTGTTTGTGTCCTCGCTTGCCAGTGCCTGTCATTGTGGTGCGGAACTGCAAGCAGTTCAAAGATTGGCTGGCTGCTGTGACGGCCCTGTCCTCCCTATTGGCTAAGAAAGAGGAAGTAACTGGAGAGACCTTCCCCTTCCGTGACCTAGCGTGCTTTTGCCATAGATTTAAAACCTGAAAACTAAATGGACCAAGCAGGCAATGGAGGGAGTCAGAGAAGTTTCAGGTGGGGGCGATTGGTGAAGGTCCGAGATGGAGGCCGCAGAGCCAGCACAGGAGTCTGGCGCGGCTGCATCCGCTCAGGACCGACCTGATCTCGTGGTGGAAGCCATGGGCGCTGATTTTTAGCTCACTCCCATGACTTCCTGACTCGAGCAAGGGTGTCCTGACCTTTTGCTCTTTGACCAAGCCACTGTGATCAATTGTCAGGTGGTCGAGCCCCAACACGCCGCCATCGCACCCTCACTTTGAACTTAATCGAGATCTGTATCGTGTTGAAAAATTATTCCAGACGGGGGAAGTGTGTCACCAGTTGTTGATTCCTCCTTTTTAAGGAGGATTTATTGCAGTTGGCTCACGCTATTCCCCTGACTGGTCATTTGGGAAGGGACAAGATCAAAGTGAGGCTTGTGACACGGTTCTATTAGCTGGGAATGGATGGTGATGTGCTGCATTTCTGCTAACACTGCAGGGAGTGCCAGCTGGCCAGCCCTAGATCCATTCCACATGCCACTAGTGGAAGCTCCGCTTGACTTTATGTCACAGCTGGTCCACAGAACATGTCAACTTTTAAGGATTAAGACCATCAGGACCTCAGTTTACCACCCCCAGACAGATAGGCTTGTGGAGAGTTTTAATAAAATCTTGAAAAAACATGTTTCATATTTATTTATTTTTTTGCTAGTGACGTGTGCTACTTGGACCAGCTGATTCCTCCCCTTCTCTTTGCTATCAGAGAGGCGCCTCAGGCTTCCACTGTTTTTTTTCCATTCGAGTTGCTCTATGGGCGGAGACTCCGGGGCATGCTTGATCTGGTCAGAGAGATGTGGGAGGAGCAGCAGGGAAACTCGACCAATACGGTGTGATATGTGTTGGACCTGCACAATCATCTTGAGTCTGCGGGAAAGTGGGCTCATGACAATTTGTAGCAGGAACAACACAGACAGGAGACCCAATATAATAGGTTGCACATGTCTCAGCCAGGGGATAAAATGCTTCTATTATTACCCAGCTCTGAGTCTAAACTTCTGGTGAAGTGGCAAGGACCTTTTGAGTATACATGCTGATTTAGGATGGTGGACTATGTGATCTGCCAGCCGGAGCGACGGAGAGAAAAGCACATTTTTCATGTAAACCTCTTGAAACCTTGGTTGCAACATGAGGTATTGTTAGAGGCACAAGCAGATGATGTCACAGACCTGGGACCTGATCTTTCTGTTTTGGCAAAAACTGGGCCAGTACAGATTGAATACAATCTGGCACTAACACAGAAATGTCAGGCTCGGGCGCTTGTGATAGAGTTTCTTGATGTGTTCTCTCCAGTCCCGGGGCAGACTCAAGCAGCCCAGCATCACATGGAAGTTGAGCCTGGGGTGCAAGTTCGCCAGAACATATACCTTATGTAAAAGCGGAAATTGATGAAATGCTCAGGCTGGGGTTAATAGAAGAGTCCCAAAGTGGCTGGAATAGTCCAATTGTTTTAGTGGATAAGCCAGATGGATTGACTCAGTTTTGTATTAACTTCAGACGAGTCAATGACAAATCGAAGTTCAATGCTTATCCCATGCCCCGGGTAGATGAGTTGCTGGCACAGGTCACTTTATGACGACACTGGATTTAACGAAGGGGTACTGGCAGATACCCTTAACCCTGGAATCCAAAGAGAGAACTGCTTTTTCAACTCCCTTTGGGTTATACCAATTTAAATCATGCCCTTTGCGTTGCATGGAGCTGTCACGAATGAATCTAAAACCTGTCTTCCTTGTACAAGGTGCAATCACCTTTGAGTGAAATGCGACGAGATAGATGTCTCTTTCATAGAAACAGTTTAATTTATTTGAAGTCTTCCCACTGATGATGGGAATGGGAATGTAGAGATGGAAGCTCTGCTAACAAGATTTAAGTTTTTGCAGGTATCAGGCTTTTAAAGACACACCTTTGACAGACTCACTGAGAGCAGAAACTGACCCAAGACTGTGACAGCTACTGGAAGCAGGCTGATCTTTGGGATACAAATTGAACATTTGTGAAACTGCATGTGTATTAATATGTTGTAATAATACTACTGTCTTTTAAAGAATATAAATCCAGCAGAAATACTAAACTGTTCATACAAAAAAATATGATATGCTCTGTATTAACCTATCGTTACGTTAGAGCATTCTATATTCCTGTTTATTCTGTTATAACACTAAAAATATTATTGGATCTTTGTAAGTCTGAGTAAAAAGGGAGCTAGGTTGGAGTCACGCTGACCAAAAAACACCTGTGAAATGAGCTAAGCTTGTACTTGTCTGAACTACTGGTGCCAAGGTTTATAACCTTGAGGAGAAAAGCAGAAACGAGAATCTCATTTAATTAACTCAAATGTTCAGAGTCAAGTCTCTTATTTAGCTTGATTTGAAAGTAGTCTTTAAGCTAAAACACAGGTATTCTAGAATAATTAAAACAAAATATAAGTGTAAATGTTTTATTTTAACAGAATAACTGTTAACTTTGAAAATAAGAGAATATAGTGCAGAAATTAACTTAAAGTAAAAACTTCAGTCAAAGCAGAATGATACCAGTCTGTATCAGGCATATAGTAGGATCTACCAAAGAGAATGTAATTCTTGTGCTAACCCTGTCTTCGCTTGAAACGAAACACTAGCAGACGCATGGGTAATTGAAGGAAATAACTTTTTGACAACTAATGCGAGTTTCAATGTTTGGGGGGTTGGAAATCCAAGGTTTCTATAATGAGTGATCTTTTACATGTAAGAAATACCTCCTGGTACAGGAAAGGGGAGTCAGTGGTGAACTATATATGGACTCATTAAATCATAGAAACTAATGAAGACCTGGTAAAAAAAAAAAACAAGTAGGGGGAGCCGTAGCATAGGACCATGTTATGCCATACATCTGAGAAAATGCTTACAGAAGACTCTTCTACTAATGATGGATGACCTCGACAGAGAAGCAGGTGGTTCAGAACTTGCCTGAACAGGATTTTTGTAAAAAACAGAGAGGCCAAGTTTAGTTTAAAGCATTGAATAGCTAAAACGGGACTGTGGCGGAGTGTCCCACCCCTGTATTTATATGTGCACTGTTTTGTTATGATTTGTATTATTGTTTGTGGCGCAGTTAAAAGCGCCGCATATTTGTTATTGTTTATAATTTAAAAACGTCGTGAGGATGCGTGACTGATCAGCTACTGATTATTTTCCGCGATCTTGAAAAATAACGGATTGGTAGGGAGCACGTTTCGGAGGACGCATACTCCAGCCGTCGTTTCCCGAGTAGGCGGGAGGTTGAGAGAGGTGAGCCGAGGATACAGATAATAATAATTGGGCATACTAAATTGGGAGAAAAACCGGGGTAAAAAATTGTCGACGACTAGTACGTGCAAATCTGACAGAGCACTAGCCACTTTCCAGCAGATGATGGATCACTTTTTGTGACGCCATCAGCAGTATGCCGCTGCTTACTTTGATGACAAAGTTATCCACAGTGAGGATTAGGCTACTCATCTGTGTAAGGTAGCAGCAGTACTGCAATCTTTGCGGGGGGCTGTTCTCACTGCTAACCCAGAGAAGTGTGCAATTGGGAAGAGTGAGTCAGAGTATTTGGGGTATCGAGTAGGGAGCGGCCAGATTAGACCGCTGATTGCAAAGGTGAAAGCCTTAGCTGACTGGCCGATCCCTACGACCAAAACCCAGGTGCGCTCCTTTTTGGGATTAGCAGGTTACTATAGGAAGCTCATCCCGAACTTCTCCATACTCACTGCTCCCTTGACGGATCTCACCCGGAAGGTTGCCCCAAATAAGGTCCAGTGGACGGAGCCATGTCAGAGGGCCTTTCTCGCTCTGAAGAGCAAGTCAGTGCTGTGCAGTCCAGATTTCATTAGGAGCTTCACCCTGCAGATGGATGCGTCAGAGACAGGTCTCGGGGCAATGTTGTCTCAGGAGGTGCAAGGAAGTGAGCACCCAGTCCTGTATATCAGCAGGAAGGTCCTTCCCCACAAGAAAAATTATAGTACCATCGAGAAGGAGTGCCTGGCAGGAAAGTGGGCAGTCGAATCACTCTGGTACTACCTCTTGGGGCAAAACTTCACCCTGATCACGGATCACGCCCGCTTTGCCTGCAGTCCTATGCCTACAGGGTAGTCAACCGAACAGGAAAACTGCATCAAAACACAGATTTTTTTTCTCTCCGGAAGGCATGCAGGTGTAGGATTTTTTAATGGACCAGTGGTGAGATTCTAAGGGGGAGGATGTGTGATAGGGGAGAACTGTGCTGGCTACCAGGTGCATACATGATCCTACAGGGGGAGGTCAGAAGCCCCATCTGCCTGACAATCATGGCAATAACACAGAGAGGTTGGGTGAGGGTGTGTCGCGTCTACCTCTCTGAATGGTCGGGAGGTGGGTCTTGGGGGGTCGATCGACCAATAAAAATTATGCTTTGCTGTTCCTTTGCTCATGCTCTTCTAGGAGAAACGACAGTGGGAGCTCTGTTCGCAAACCTGGATTAAAAATATAACAGAATGGCAGTGTCTGGAGGAGAGAAAGGGCAAGCAAGCCACTACAAAGGATTACTGCTTTATCGTGTACCCTAGTAGAACGTTATTAGCTGAACTGGGAAGTCTGGGCAACCATGTGAGTGATAGTGAGGGAATAGCAAGGCATAACTGAAGCCTGTGTCGCCACGGAGAGCTGCAAGTAGCAGCACCTTTTGTAATACAGATATGGCCCCTGGCAGATTCATCTTTTTGCAAAGATTCAAACCCGGCTCCTGCCTACCTTTCAGTTTTGCTTGGTCATGTTCCCTGTGGTGTTTCACACAGCTCTCAATTTGCTTGCTGCATCTCTTCTGTAAACAGGCTGGAGAAGAAAACACAATTTTAAACACATCCAGTTAAGGCCAGACTAGCATTGGATTGTTTAAGAGCCTGCCCAGGACTGGAGGGAGCACTCTTTTCTGAGGGGAGTGAGAGGGGGAACAGTTCAGTCTCCAGATCTCAAGCTTGCCCTGGGATAGAGGGAGTGCCTTCCCAGAAAATCTGATTCTTTACCTGCTATATCTTTTTTAAGGCCCTGTGACGGAAATATAATGAGTTCTGGTCGTAAATCTCCTTCTCGACCTGTGAGGGTAAAAATAGCGAAAGGGAAAGGACATGTTGTCCTGACAGTTCATTCCATGGGTCAGGAAGTCAATCAGCCTGGAAGAAGACAGGACTCAGTGCGAGAATGTATTGACTTGGAGGGTAAACGAGGCAGCGGCTGTAGGCAATAGAATCAGCTGCTGCAACCGTTTACCAAGGGTCATGCATAATCGCATAAAAGGCCTGGAGAATTGTAAATCTTTTCCTTCGCTTGGTTTTGTCAGATACGAGGAAACTGGAAGGACCGGGAGATTTCCCCAGCGATAAAGAAATAAAGGCGTTTGTGAGTGTTTTCTGTTTGTTTGTTTGTTTGTTTAGTAAATTGTCTGTGTTTGTTATATCACCAGATCGGCTAAACACAAATCCGAGCTGTCGCCAGGGGCCAGCACGTAAACGGATCACCACTGCACAACCGTCATGAATAAACATTGTTCAGCACTTGTTCACTAAAAACACGTAATATATTGTACTTCACCACAAGCACTGAGAGCACTCACTTTGGAAACAGTGACCATGTGTGTGTCTAATTGTGTGTTTTTTGTACCTTGTTTTTTATTTATGGGACTGCAACCCTCTCATTACTGTGCAATACACATTGTTGTGTTTGCCAGCTCCTTATTATTTACTGGATCGTCATCAGACCCTTGGACTATTATCAATTAAAACAATTATCTTCACCCGTACTTTGTTGTCTGTGTGTTCTTGGAAGTACGGTATCCGCACTGCACCTGCTATACACCTGCCATCACTTACCACTTTGCCACAGGCCCTTGAACAGAATCTCTCTGTTCTCTGAAGAACTGACATCTGAAAATAAGAGAAAGCACAAGGTTCAATGGTATGAGAAGGATGTTCACACACTTCAGCAGAGAAAACAGAGGTTGTGCTGTCTGCTAAGTAAGGGGATTTCTGTGTAACACCGTTACATACATTTTACTTATTTAAAGAGGAAAAAGAATAAGATAACATAAAGGGTAAATGTTAAATAGTACTTTTCCACATTCACCTCTTGTCTGACAGCAGGTGTGGTGATTGTTTCCAATTTTCACCTTGTTAAAATGCCATTAGTCATCTGTGTATTGAGGCTAGCTTTCAAACAAACACAGAGTGGGGTTTATAGACTCTCTGTTCCTTTCTTAAAATGTTAAAGTATAATTAGAAGCCTGTTATTTAAAAACTAAAACTTTTAACTATTTAGCTAAATAATTTGCTGAGCCTGATCCAGATAATTGTCTACACTTTCGTGTGGAATATATTACTATTTGTGGATTATTTATTTATTTATTTTGATTTACTTTATTTTTTGGTTGTTCAATCGGGATGTTCTTTGGAAGGGGCACAGTGCGACTATTTGCTAATTAACGTTCCTTGCATATATGGTATATATGATGTGTTCCTCCTTTGTCTAAACTGTTTGCTGTTATTCAGTTATATAAGGAAGAAGTCAATGTTAATTTGTTCTCTTTTGAGCTGTCTGCTGGTGGTGGGATTTAAGTCTTTGCAATATATTGGTGTTAAGACCTGTGTTTGTCTGGTACAATACACTTCCTTGTTTGTTTAGCTTAACATTCTGTGTCCTGAACTTGTTTCTTTGGATTTTGCTGATGACTATACTATTTTTGATTCCCTGATCGTTACAGCTCCTCTAATTGGTTCTCTGCATTCACCTCTACTTAGCACAATGAGGAGGGCTGCATACAGTGTTGCTCTCAGCACAATCATGCTCTCACTCTCTATAGTGGAGAAAAAAAGATATAATTAATGCTTTGTTAATTCTACTGTTTTTGTGTAAAAGTGCCAAATTACCATCCCCCTGATATAATTTTAGAATTTATTTTTAATTTTTTTTGCAATCACCGCAAATGTGGGTGACATTGGTTTTATGTTGGGAAATATTTTAAGAAAAATAAAAAACTGAAATATCTTGCTTGCATAAGTATTCAACCCCCATGCATTAATATTTGATAGAGCCACCATTCGCTGCAATAACAGCTTTAAGTCTTTTGGGGTAAGTATGTACCAGCTTTGCACACAGTGTTGGAGTGATTTTGGCCCATTATTCTTGGCAGATTTGCTCCAGGTTGTTCAGGTTGGTTGGACGACGCTTGTAGACCGCAATTTTCAAATAGTGCCACAGATTCTCAATGGGATTGAGATCAGGACTTTGACTGGGCCACTGTAGGACATTCAACTTTTTGTTCTTGAGCCACTCCAAATTTGCTTTGGCCTTGTGCTTGGGATCATTGTCCTGCTGAAAGGTGAATTTCCTCCCAAGCTTCAGATTTTTAGCGGACTGAAGCAGGTTCTCTTGCAGTATTTCCCTGTATTTTGCTCCATCCATTCTTTCTTCAGTTTTAACAAGATGCCCAGTCCCTGCTGATCAGAAGCATCCCCACAGCATGATGCTGCCACCACCATACTTCACTTTAGGGATGGTGTGTCTTGAGGCATGGGCAGTGTCAGGTTTGCGCCACACATAGTGCTTTGAGTTTTGGCCAAAAAGCTCTATCTTGGTCTCATCCTACCACAAAACCTTTTTCCCACATCGCAGCTGGGTCACTCTCATGCTTTCTGGCAAACTCCAGACGTGCTTTCAGATGGTACTTTTTGAGTAACGGCTTCTTTCTTGCCACTCTCCCATACAGGCCAGTGTTATGCAGAGCTCTTGATATGGTTGACTGGTGCACCATTACTGGTGCACCATTACTCCACTCCCAGCCACTGAACTCTGTAGCTCCTTCAAAGTGATTGTTGGCCTCTCTGTGGCTTCTCTCACAAGTCTCCTTCTTGTTTGAGCGCTGAGTTTTGAGGGATGGCCTTTTCTTGGCAGTGCCTGGATGGTGTGATGCAACTTCCACTTCCTGATTATTGATCCAACTGTGCTCACTGGGATATCCAAACACTTGGATATTATTTTGTACCCTTTCCCTAATCTATGTATTTGTATTACTCTTTCTCTCTGCTCTTTGTATTACTCTATCTCTCTGCTCTTTGGTCTTCATTTTCCTTCAGATTCACAGCCTGACCAATGATCCTTCAACAGTGGGGTTTTTATCCAGAAAATGTGACAGCAACTTTAATGGTTCACAGGTGGAGGCCAATGGTAAGGTAACTGCGTCCTCGTTAGGGCAATTTCTTTTTGGCGGTTGTTTGGTTTTAAAATGTAATTTTTTACAGTCGTGTAACACATACGGGGCTGTGCGTTCGTGTACCTTTCTGTCCTGTATGTATTAAATATTCTCACAAAGCATGAAACGCAGGAGTGCAGAAATAAAGGAGATATATTACATTGTATAAAAATTATACCTCTACTCTGTGCCTGAGTGAATGACTGACAGTCTATTGTTTTTCAATCAGCCTTTTGAAAGGCTGGCACCTGCTTGAATTAGCATCGGGACTAGTGAAAATAAAAATCAGAGACCGTGGAGTTTTACAATGCAACAAAATATGGAATTGATGTTTTGGATCAGAAGTATACCATGAAAGCTGGGGCCCCACGGTGCCCTGTTCAGGTGGTTTACAATGTATTGGACCTAGTAACCATCAACTCCTGGGTACTTTACAAAGAATGCACAGAGAATAATTTACCAAGGAGAGAATATATTTTACAGTTAGCACATGAACTTCGCAAGAAGCATTTGGAACAGATGGAGACTGCCAAGCGCGTACCCAGCCGCAAGAGACGCCAATGCCAGGTTGGCAAGTGCAATAAAATAAAACCTCGAACAGCTGTGCCTGTGCAGAAAGGCGGCACAGAGCGCATTATCTCTGTTGATTGTGAACAGCCTTAAGCTCAAGGTAAACAAATACCATTTGGTCAGAAAAAAGAAAAATAAATTAGACTTTTTTATAACTTGTGCTGTACGCTTCTGTAAAATGTTTTCTTCTAAGTTTATTTATCTACGTTGTTCAGTTGCTTTTGCTTATCTGATAATAAACTGATTAAAAATGTATTGCTATCGTCTCTGTTTTATAAATATATATATGTTGTAAACCGATGTCTGTTCAGATGTATTTTTATTTATATTTTCTTGTTTTGATTTGTAATATATATATATATATATATATATATATATATATATATATATATATAGTGCCTTGCAAAAGTATTCAGACCCCTGACCAATTCTCTCATATTACTGAATTATAAATGGTACATTGAAATTTCATTCTGTTTGATATTTTATTTTAAAACACTGAAACTCAAAATCAATTATTTTAAGGTGACATTGGTTTTATGTTGGGAAATATTTTAAAGAAAAATAAAAAACTGAAATATCTTGCTTGCATAAGTATTCAAACCTTGTGCTGTGGAAGCTCCCAGTTTACACCGATGAAAGAAATTGCCCTAACGAGGACGCAGTTACCTTACCATTGGCCTCCACCTGTGAACCATTAAAGTTGCTGTCACATTTTATGGATAAAAATGAAGACCAAAGAGCAGAGAGATAGAGTAATACAAAGAGCAGAGATAGAGTAATACAAATACATAGATTAGGGAAAGGGTACAAAATAATATCCAAGTGTTTGGATATCCCAGTGAGCACAGTTGGATCAATAATCAGGAAGTGGAAGCTGCATCACACCATCCAGGCACTGCCAAGAAAAGGCCATCCCTCAAAACTCAGCGCTCAAACAAGAAGGAGACTTGTGAGAGAAAGCCACAGAGTGGCCAACAATCACTTTGAAGGAGCTACAGAGTTCAGTGGCTGGGAGTGAGTAATGGTGCACCAGTCAACCATATCAAGAGCTCTGCATAACACTGGCTTGTATGAGAGGGTGGCAAGAAAGAAGCCGTTACTCAAAAAGTATCATCTGAATGCACGTCTGGAGTTTGCCAGAAAGCATGAGAGTGACCCAGCTGCAATGTGGGAAAAGGTTTTGTGGTCAGATGAGACCAAGATAGAGCTTTTTGGCCAAAACTCAAAGCGCTATGTGTATAAAACCTGACACTGCCCATGCCTCAAGACACACCATCCCTAAAGTGAAGTATGGTGGTGGCAGCATCATGCTGTGGGGATGCTTCTCATCAGCAGGGACTGGGCATCTTGTTAAAACTGAAGAAAGAATGGATGGAGCAAAATACAGGGAAATACTGCAAGAGAACCTGCTTCAGTCCGCTAAAAATCTGAAGCTTGGGAGGAAATTCACCTTTCAGCAGGACAATGATCCCAAGCACAAGGCCAAAGCAAATTTGGAGTGGCTCAAGAACAAAAAGTTGAATGTCCTACAGTGGCCCAGTCAAAGTCCTGATCTCAATCCCATTGAGAATCTGTGGCACTATTTGAAAATTGCGGTCCACAAGCGTCGTCCAACCAACCTGAACAACTTGGAGCAAATCTGCCAAGAATAATGGGCCAAAATCACTCCAACACTGTGTGCAAAGCTGGTACATACTTACCCCAAAAGACTTAAAGCTGTTATTGCAGCGAAAGGTGGCTCTATCAAATATTAACGTGTGGGGGTTGAATACTTATGCAAGCAAGATATTTCAGTTTTTTATTTTTCTTAAAAATATTTCCCAACATAAAACCAATGTCACCTTACAATAATTGATTTTGAATTTCAGTGTTTTAAAATAAAATATCAAACAGAACGAAATTTCAATGTACCATTTGTAATTCAGTAATATGAGAGAATTGGTCAGGGGTCTGAATACTTTTGCAAGGCACTGTATATATATATATATATATATATATATATATATATATATATATTGGAAAGGAGTTATATCCAATTAATTTTGAATGTTTTTAATATATAACTCCAATTTGTTTTAAAAAGAGCTGACCGGATCCTTCTAGAATATACTTTTATCTCAAAGATAGAACTGAAAAGGTAGATTGATGATCAGATTTAATTGGGACCCCTGATGTATTCAATGGAGGGAAAATCCTATATAAGCCCAGAGCAAGACCCCATCAACCACCATTGAACTTGATCTTGCAAGCTGACTTGGTCCATGCTCTGGGGTCTCTGAAAAATGGATTGCTGTTTGGGTTGAAGTCAGAAGTCTCTGCCTTTTGAAGACAGTTCTTATTTTTCATATATCCTACACTACACTTCCATATACTGGAAGGTAAGCATATATTTGAATGTATATCTCTTTTATATTGGATATCTCTTTATATTGCTAACTGATAAGTTACACATGCGCAGTCAGGCTCCACCACCAAGACTAAGTTAGTGGGTATTCATCAGTTTAATAATTCTCTGTGGGTAATTTAATTTGAATTCCTTAGGTCAATTATGTCTTGTGGTTCTTGTGGATCCTGACTTTATCCATTAAATATTTTAGGACTTTGTTTTAATGCTTCTGACCTTAACTCAGTCTGTGAAGCTAAACTGCAGATGCAGTACCATGATTGACAACGCTATCCTCTCGACTCAATGTGACAGGCTAGCTGCAGGACTTCAGACCAGAAAGTTATACACAACGAGACAATGGATGAAATGAATCTGAGTCACGGTGATTGCGCTCAGCGTTTAATAAACAAATAAAAGGGTTAAACAGAACAGAAAACAGGACACGGCACTTTAAGCCAAAATAAATAGACGAACAAAACGGACTAAAACAGTAAACAGACGAACAAACACGATGAGTTTAAACACTTTACTTTTTTACTTTACTCCTCTCTCTCCCGTTCTCCACTCTCGAACACACCCAACCCCAAGTGAGTGCTAAGTGCGTCTATATATACTGTTGTGCTGGGATTCAATTACTAATTAATTATTCACTTGAATCCCAGCACGTGAATTAATTATGTGCAACCTCGTGCTCACATAATAAATACTTTAAATGCACGTGAAGTGATGTGCCATCCTCGTGCCTAAATACAATTATACATTTTAAATAACTTGTGATGCACATACCCCTTATATACTGTGCAGCCATCTCTATACACCAACATTAACACACCACATGCAACATACAACACAGAAATGCACACAGGGGCAGGGCACATTGCCACACTCAACTACTGCAACTCTCTATATGGTGATCTCCCGGCACGCACCATAAACTGACTGCAGCTAGTTCAGAATGCTGCTACCAGGATCCTTACCAGATGTAAAAAAACATGATCACATCACCCCCCATCTTGCCCAGCTGCACAAAATAGATATTAAACACAAAGAAACTATGTTTTACTTGACGGTAAGACAATTCTGAAAAAGACAGGAACCTGTCAGGTAAGAGGCTGCCACTACACCCCTTACCTGACCCGTGTTCTCACAAGGTTTTCCAGCACACACTGCTTAGGTGGGTTCATTTCAGACAACATGTGCATTCACCAGTGGGCAGGTGAGGATTCAAAGGTTCTCTGAAACAGCCTAATAGATTTCTAATATAATCCTTTACAAGTTTACAAGAGTCACTGTCATAAATGGATAAGAATGATCTATATAAAGTTCATGGATTGATTGGTTAGAAACTGCTTGTGTAACATATTATGTCTTCTTTCAATGATCTCAATACTATGGAACCCCTAAAGGGGCGTCGTGTAAATTAAAAAGGGAGGCTACTATCTCATGCACGACTTACTATCTCGTCAGAATGAGCCATTATAGTAAGTGATAAAATGGCTTAGATAAATTAAGTGCTGTGATTGGCTTAACAAGATCACATGACACAATGACCAACTTACTTACCTGATCTATTAATATTACTGCACCTTAACAGTAACAATTATCTAAACAGTGTTTCTGTGGGTAAAAATGTCAACATACAACTGGAACAGCATTTAAATCACCCAAGGTTTTTTATTCATCTCTGTCACTAATAATTACAGAAAAAATGGCAAATATATTGAGATATATTCATCACAGAACAGAATAAAAGAAAACTCTGAGGTAAGCAGCAGCAGTAATACTATTCAAAAGCCATCTGTGACGCAAGTCTCACTCAGCATGTAATACATATGCAGCAGCGGCATCTACTTATTAAACTAAATATCGCCTTATAAAACTGACTAGTGAGTATGAGATGCTTCAATTACACACAACAGATACATCTCCTATTTCAAAACATATTTAAAACAAAGTTAAAATCTCTCCTGCTCTCTGCTGACACAACCGTTGGGCTTTTAAACAAGGTCGTGTTCGGCATAGAATTGTATTGAGCTTGCCATGACAGGAAGGACTGCGGCACTGCGCAAACCGACACGGAGGTCGTTTAGTGCACATATCATCTAATGCTGGTTTACAATCGAGGGAAACTATGCTGGTTACTGGCCATCGATGTGGAAACAGCCTCTGAAATTATGGTCAGCTTCTCTTGAACACCACAAAACCTGAGTAGGATCATTTCCTACACAAAAAAACACTCTAGGCTCCTCCCTTGATGTCAAGTGCCAGTGCAGCGTTTAGCTGTTCCGTGAATCCTCCCTCAGATGTGGAAATCAGTCTGCTTTCAATTCACAAATGCCATTTTATCTAGAAAATTTTACTATAAATGGAATGTTCAATGTAATGTTTATGGCAAATAAAGTTAAAAATATATGTATTCAGGGACTATTTTTTATTCAGTGGAAGGATACATAATACATTTAATACACAAAATACACAAAAGCTAGTTTGTGTAATTATTTTCAAGAATTAGCCATTTTATAAGCGAAATAACCCACTCCAGGGCATGTGGTAAGAATTGTCTTACACCCTGTTGTGGGTTATTTCTTACTCTTGTGCATGAGTGATTATGTCCTGCGTATGAGATAGTAAGTCATGTACATGACATAGTAGCCTCCATATGAATTTTTACACCATATACCTTTATAGGTTCCGTACATTACTATGCCACACCTGTGTTTTCCAGCATATCAAACATGCCTTTGTCTCCTTCATAAACAAAACCACAACCCTCAAAAAAGAAAGAAAAAAGCTGAAATGGTTATGACAGTTATAAATATTTGTATACTTGCAAAAGTGCACGATAAATAACTTCATGTGTTAATATTCCAACTATTCTAATTAGCTTTTCCAATTCACATATAATTCTATGACAACATGAAAACAAGCATGGTTGTCTGGTTTTAGACCTGACTTCACCTGTCCACTGGTGAATACACATGTTGTCTGAAGTGAACCCACCTACTGTTAAGCAATGTGTGCCGTCAGAACATGGGTGAAGTAAGAGCGCAGTGGCAAGTTCTTGAAATTGTGTTTCAGTTGTGTGTTTCTTGTGCAGTAGTTTGCTGTCTCTAAAGTTTCAATTTGATTATTAGTTTCTGTTCTCACATCATGGTTCAGTCTTGGTTTCTGTTCAGGGTTGCCAGGTTTCTATCAGCAAATAAATAATCTAGAGCTTTAACTCTTAACACTCAGCACTATTTCTGCGTGTTTTTCACTATTTTCATGAAAAAAAAAATCAAATGTATTATGTAAGTTTCAACAGGATCAGGCATACTATGTGGTAGAGATGAGACTACATGTAATAAAAAAAAATAAACGCTTTTCCAAAAAATCATGTTTGGTCACTGCTATATTGTAATCATAGATGGCTAAAAAAACACAGCACCATTTAACTTCAATATGAGCTGAACATATTGAAGCAAATTGGGTGAAAAACAACTGTTTTATTGGCAATTTTAACAAGCACAATCACTTTAATAAAACAAAATATGGAACACTGAAGAGAACAATCGACAATTTTACATTCTCAGGCCATGTCCCATTGCTTTTTGTGCCACTCTGTAAAGCAGTTCCTGTCTGGCACATGAACAATGGATAAAATCAATCTCTCGCTCTCAAGCTCCCTACCTGTCTCAAGCCTTCAGCTTCTCTCTAGCGCCCTCTCTCACTGAACATTGTGTGGTTATTGCTGGTATTGCTGGAAAGCTGAGATTCTAAGCTTTCCAACGATACCGCCCCTATCCATCTTGCTGTTACAATGACAGAGCAATCAACTGAAAATGAAACCTAAACTGTGAAGTTCTGCAGAAGCACAAATACAAGCAAGCATTTAAAAAAAAAAAAAAAAAACAAGCACAAAAATGCAACCAACGGCATTAAAACAAATAAAAACAACTCTGACAAACAACAAGTCCAATTCCACTGATAATACAAGGATTGGGATCCTTTACTAAATACCCCCCCATGTAACCATTCCCTCCAATGAGGCAGGTGCCACCACATACATAATATTTAAAAAACAAAAAAATACTTTGAGCTCATAATATTTTATTTTAATATCAGGAAAACTATTTGGATAGCAAATAATATGAAATGAAAAAAAACACAAAATAATGTTTTGATAACCAGAAAATATTACATAATCCCTGAAACAAAAATGTCTATAATAATACTATAGTGAATTCCCCCCCCCCTCCTTGTATAAAAAATAAAACCTTTACAATGAAATCATAATAATCTGCCCAAAATATAGTTTTGTATGAATGTTTTAAATTGTATAAAATACCTCTCTGGGAATACACCAGAAATACATCAAATGTCATCTTAAAAGACTAAACAATTGAAACCCAGAATCACAGTTCACACACCTTGTTATCCTGACCTCTCGAGTTCTTGAATTTGCGCTTCAGTTGTGTGTTTCTTGTGCAGTGGTTTTGTCTCTAAAGGTCTATTTATGCGCTTCTCCACAGTTTAACTTTGATTATTAGTTTCTGTTCTCACATCATGCTTCAGTTTTGGTTTCTGTTCAGGGCTGCCAGGTTTCCATAAGCAAATAAACAACCTGGAGCTTTAACTCCAGGGCAGCAGTGTGGAGTAGTGGTTAGGGCTCTGGACTCTTGACCGGAGGGTTGTGGGTTCAATCCCCGGTGGGGACACTGCTGTTGTACCCTTGAGCAAGGTACTTTACCTAGATTGCTCCAGTAAAAACCCAACTGTATAAATGGGTAATTGTATGTAAAAATAATGTGATATCTTGTAACAATTGTAAGTCGCCCTGGATAAGGGCGTCAGCTAAGAAATAAATAATAATAATAATAATAACTCAAGCCCATCCCTCCACCACACCCCTTTACAGTAATATTAGCATACATAAATATATATGTCATTTCATATTACATATAAAAAATATATGAAAAATAAACTACGTGTTTGAGATCAAATAAACTATATATAAATGCAGAATCAGATTATGAAACTTATATATATATATACCAGGGTTAATTGTTGAGGTGGGGTTTTGGGTTTAAAAGGGAACAGGGTAGAACAATCAGGCGATGTGTGGTCGGGGGAACACCGCCATCAAACAAACCTGTGAAATCTGTTTTGGTACCTGAGAGAAACACAGTAAGTGAATGCTTTGCATTAGTATAGAGTACGATTTCAGTTTAACAAACAAGGCGTTTCTCCTCTTGGTGAGGTAGTCTTTTGTTTTTTGAACCGTGTGTTTATTTGTAAAAGTGTTTTAATAGCTGAAGCGGGTTGGAAGAACCCAGCATTGAAAAGTAAAGAAGTTCCTTTAGTTATAGTGCGGTGCAAATGACCGACAGCCTGGGAGAGGCTGGCCTTGTGCGCTACAGGTATGAAGAGCTGTCCACAGCTACGTGTGAGGAAACAACATAAACAGAAACACCAGACTTGTGTATGGGGCAGCGTTTATTGCTGAGCTGGTCAGGACTTGTGCTACATCTTCTTGTTTACAGTGGAAGTGCTGGCTCCCTGCTCTCTGTGTAGAGACACAATCTCTCCCGTGGCATCAAGGGACTTGGCTGCCGGGGTCCCTCCACACAGCCCGGATACAAACGATTGTGCTTTTGTTTCACTTTCTTTGGGCGCACAGTGCCTTACTGGCTTTCAAGATTACTCTAACAAAGGGCGTGTCCTACACTTACCTGTGTTACTAGCTCACTCCTTCAGAGGAAGCCTGTCCTTACCTGTGATATAGGATCACTCCAGCATATGGAGCCTGTCCTGTCCCTACCTGTGTTACACAGGATCACTCCAGCATAGGGTGCGGGTCCTTAATTACCTGTGTTACAGGATCACTCCAGCAGAGGGAGCCTGTTCTGTCCATACCTGTGTTACAGGAACACTCCAGCAGAGGGAGCCGGTCCTGTACTTACCTGTGCTGCGGGATCACCCTCCAGAGGGAGCCGAGCTGTCTCTTACCTGTCTGCGGTGGACTCTTTCCTGCAGTACGAACCTGCCCTTTACTTACCTGGGGACACTCACTCCAGAAGAGGGAACCTCTACATGCTCACCAGTACCCAAGACACGCCGGACACTGTGACCTGTTCCTGTGGACTCGGGCCGTGCAGCAGGAATCTTCCAGTGAGTCCGTGCCAGTTGGTGGGAGAAGAACCCGGTGAAAAGTAGCGACACACTACCAGCCGTGTTACAATCAATATAAAATTACACATACAGAGAGTGTTATTCTATACAGTTAAATGGATATGAATTCAATTTGCTATGGCAGCTTACCTTAATAAATCACAATTATTTTAGCGATGGATATTTATGCCAAGATTTATGAATAAGTATATAAATGTAATTTTAACAAAATCATGATATATTTAATGTCAAATGAATATATGATTGGTTAGCAGCTTATCGAAATGTGAATACTCAATTTCAAAACAGTGTACATATTGTAACAAAGTTGTGGACAGCCAGGAAGCAAGGCAGCACTGAGACTCGACCTCGGGTCCACAGCACAGTCCACAGTGGGTCAAGCAAGCAGCAAGTGTGGGCATGAACAACACAGATCAATTGCAGTGATTGAAATGTACCCGTCTCTGATTGGTTGAATATTACCAGTATGTAAGAAAAACACAACCAGAATTTACTGTGTAAAGGAGATTTCCATTAAGTTCTGCAAAAGCACAAATACAAGCGAGCATTTTTTTAAACAAGCACAAAAATGCAACCTGCAGCATTAAAACAAATAAAACAACTCTAACTAAAAACACCAGCCCAATTCCGCTGATAATACAACGATTGGGATCCTTTACTAAATAACCATTCCCTCCAATGAGGCAGGTGCCACCACATACATAATATTTAAAAAAACAAAAAATGCATAATATTTTTTAAAAGCAGAAAAATGTTTTGAGCACATAATTTTTATTTTAAAAATCAGGAAAACAATTTGGATAGCATGTAATATATAATATTACATAATATAATATATCAAAATAAAATTCCCCTTGCTGTGAAAAAACCCTTTTAAAATGAAATCATATTAACCTGCCCAAAAAATAGTTTTGTATGAATATTTTAAATTGTATAAAATACCTCTCTGGGAAAACACCATAAATAAATCAAATGTCATCTAAAAGACTAAACCATTTAAACCCTGAATCACAGTTCACTTTTCTGCCTGTTTTTCACTATTTTCATTCATGTATGTGTAACTACTGGATAGTTTGAGCTGCATGCATGTAACTTATATCAAATGAAAGGCCACAAAATGTCCTTTCACATTATGTAAATTGAACCAGGATCAGGCATACGTGGTAGAGATGAGAGTATATGTAAAAAAAAAAAAAAAAAAAAAAAAGGGCTTTTTCAAAATAATTATGTTTGGTCAAAGCTATGTATATTGTAATGATAGATGGCTAAAAAAAAAACAGTGCACCATTGAATTTCAGGATCACTCTACACAACTGAGAAGCAGTTGCACTGTCCTCCCTACTCCCTATTCCTATAACTAAATAAGTCAGCAAGAGTGACGAACAGCAAAAGCAGGGACGTCAGAGGTGTCAGTTTCACAAACAACCAGCTTAATGTTGTGAACAATAATGCCAACAAATGAAATATAAACAGAAACAAAAGGTGGACAAAACAGATAAGTGTAAAGATGGCACAGGTAAGATGGCCAAAAAGTAACACAAAGGTGAAATGGGTGTAGTGTCCGCTGGGCCTCAAATAAACCCCCACGCACAAACACGACACAAACACAAAATCAATGCACACAGAAAGAGCAAGATAAACGTGAATGAAATTATCACATACGATAACAATAATAATAACAATCTGGATGGCAATGGATGTTGCATGAAAGTTAGGCCTAACAAGTCCAGCAGAGCAATGTAATTGAAAACCAAACTAATTAACAAAAGAACAAAACCAAATACAGGAAACAAAGTATCAAATTAAGTAGAACAAATCCAAACAGAAAAGGAACGATTTCACCAACAGGGGCAGCAGTGTGGAGTAGTGGTTGGGGCTCGGGACTCTTGACCGGGGGTTGTGGGTTCAATCCCAGGTGGGGACACTGCTGCTGTACCCTTGAGCAAGGTACTTTACCTGGGTGCTCCAGTAAAACCCAACTGCATAAACAAGTAATTGTATGTAAAAAAAATAATGTGATATCTGGTAACAATTGTAAGCCGCCCTGGATAAGGGCATCTGCTAGAAATAAATAATAATAACAAGGAGTTCTGTAACCACTGGGGGGTCTTAACGAAGAACTTCATTACAATCTTTGATCTTATAATTTATCATGTATATTAGGTTATAGTTTGTGGTGGGGTGGTTAGTGCTGCTGCCTCATCTGATTCCCATTTCAGGGAGTTTGTGTCATGAATGACCAAGTTGTTAAAGTGGTGGGGGTGAAGCAAGTTGTTGTGTGCTCTAAATATTTTTTATATTCACAGTTATTAATGTGTTTAATTTTATTATGATGATGTGTTTGATTTTATTGTTATAATTATTGTGTGCGAAGTTTTTTTTTTTTTTTATCACTGCATGGTTCGTTTTGTTGTAGTCACTAATTGTTAGTTAATGTGCTTGATCACCACACCTGAAACCAGTTTGGGATCCCTGACTCCCTGATTCCCACAGTTAATCATCTCCGGTGTTTTCACCTGCCTAATCTATCCTCACAGACAATAAAAGAGGTGTTTTCACAAACAAAGAGAGAGAAGTGAATGAACGGTGACAAGGGAGGAGGAACAGAGACCCGCAAGATCGACCCGATATCAATGTAGGGGGAGCAGGTGGACAGAGGGTGGAAGCAGAACTGTAGAAAGGAAAAAACAACATTGCGTGGATGAAAGAGTACGAAGATTGAGAGGGCGCGACTCTGGCAGCACACAGGAAGTACAATACTAAAAAAGCCGTATTGGTGCTCATGTTTGGCTGTAAGATTCTGATGGATGTTGTTTGTCAATTCAAGGTCGTGACTGTTATACCCCCTCCTGTGATAAACCGGGTCAAATTGTTTGGAATAAACCGAGACTGTTTTCTTTCTTTTTTTTTTTTTTTTTGATAGACCGATTGAGTGAAGTTTGACTATACAGTAAATCTGTGCAGGACTGAAATTTGTGCTTCTACGTTGTGCTGAAGATTGATTTGCTGGGGCTAGAGTGTGCGCCGGGATCAGCGTTGCTGCAGCTGGAGCTGTTATTGCTGCACGGGAGGATCCGCGAGCGTTCCTGGAGGCTAGAGTGAGCTGCGCTGGACATGGACTATTCTTTTTCGAGTCCTCTGCAGGCACGGGTGTAACGAGTTGGACTTGTTTTTATTTCAGTTATCAACAAAATCGGGACAGAGACTTGTGAGATTGATTGATTGATTTATTTTTCGCTTTTCTCTCTTGCATATTAAGACTTCTAGTCGGTTGTGTTGGACAAGTAGTTGCACTACGATTTAGTGGACTTTATTCAATTGCTCTGTCAAATATTGATTTTATTTTTTTAGCTGTTACATCCTCGTTTAGTACAGATTTTTAAAACGCATCATTCAGTAAGCACGCCATTCTGTGTTATTCAGATGAGCAAGGAATACTGTGTTGTGATTGAAGTGTTTATATTTTAAAGAAATTGGTGTACTAAATAACGCCTATTTATAATAGTATCTTGTGTGGAGGGTGTTGTGTGGTCCTGGGATAGAAAAAAGAACCTACAAAGAAGGATTTGAATAAGTTTATTAAGTGTTAGATTTAATCACGAAAGTATATTACATTTCTGGGACCTGGTGCCAATATACTCCACCACGTGGCGTAGTTGGCTACCTTTTAGTAATTAAAATAATTATACTTGCCCCTGATTTAATTGTCCTTCGTGACATTTGCATGTTCTCCCCGTGTTTGTTTTCACCAGGCACACCGGTTTCCTCCCCTCATCCAAAAACACACTGGTCAGGTTGATTGATTTTACTTGAAATGCATATTGTTCACTAAATATATTAAACAACCTTCAACAATGCTACATGTAAAAACCATTAAATAACATACCATCACACTGCACTGCAACTTTTAGATGCACATCCAAGTGCTGTTTTAAATGGTGGCGTTTATTGGGTTTATATTTGCTTGGCTGGCGAAATGGACAGAGGTACAATCTGCAGCATTGGGTACACCGTTTCACCTCAGGGAACACTCCTCCTTTC
Source organism: Huso huso (assembly GCA_036884735.1). Classification (NCBI taxonomy): domain Eukaryota; kingdom Metazoa; phylum Chordata; class Actinopteri; order Acipenseriformes; family Acipenseridae; genus Huso; species Huso huso. Next base: position 128,826 of record JAHFZB010000077.1, on the reverse strand, counting down.
ACTGCTGTTATATGTAACTGAAATACAAAGAGGAAATTACAACATGATGAATAACCTACAATTACTATACATCAGTGTATCTACATGGAGATTGGATGTGTGAAAATAATGTGTTTTTATTGTATGTAAAAATAATGTGATATCTTGTAACAATTGTAAGTCGCCCTAGATAAGGGTGTCTGCTAAGAAATAAATAATAATAATGATCTGTAGCTAATGTGAAATTTAGAAAACACTAGTGTATATCGGCACAGGGAGGTATATTGAAGAACGAGTGACAATGGCCTCTATACTCAAAGCATTTTTTATTAGCATCATTTTTTTAGAGCTGTAAATGTTGACATAAAATGCAAGTTATGAAGTATGATTTCCTCATACACAACATCTAGACATATAAAAAGTGTCAATAATAGCAAATGTGTGTAAAATGCTTTGAGTAGAGAGACCAATGTTTCTGTAATTGATGCACTGTCCGGGTGTTTTACATTATACATATTACATTACAATATAAAATGTAAGTTTTAAGATTTGTTTTCTGGGGACACAAGCCTGGTGTACCCTGAGCTGTTGCAGTCAGATCAAGGCAGTACAAACTAGTGTATACAGGGAATGCTGAGTGCTTGGCTAGATGAAAAACTGGTCCTGCAGCTTTTGGATTCTCCATTTCAGGCTGCAGAGTTGTCACAACTATCTTTTCAAACACACTTCTTAAAGTCTGAGCCTTGTTTATTTCTGATCATTTATAATAAGGAGGTAAAGAGAAAATATAGATTTTTAGATATGTTTAAATTCGATGAAACTCTTTGAAAGAGTCAGTTGTTTTTTGTTTCATTTCAATCTATAATGTCTCTTGACTTCTCTACTGTCAACATAGATATACACATACAATTAAAATATAATGTTGCCTCCATGATAAAAGACCACAGTCTGCTGTAAGTCCAGAGTAATTTATAGGGGTAGAAATATATATACAGCTCTGGAAAAAAGTAAGAGACCACTGCAAAATGATCAGTTTCTCTGGTTTTACTATTTATAGGTATGTGTTAGAGTAAAATGAACATTTTTGTTCTATTCTATAAACTACTGACAACATTTCTCCTAAATTCCAAATAAAAATATTGTCATTTAGAGCATTTATTTGCAGAAAATGACAACTGGTCAAAAACAAAAAAAAGATGCAGTGTTGTCAGACCTTGAATAATGCAAAAGAAAAAAATAAGCTCATATTCATTTTTAAACAACACAATACTAATGTTTTTAACTTAGGAAGAGTTCAGAAATCAATATTTGGTGGAATAACCCTGATTTTCAAGCACAGCTTTCATGCGTCTTGGCATGCTCTCCACCAGTCTTTCACATTGATGTTGGGTGACTTTATGCCACTCCTGGCGCAAAAATTCAAGCAGCTCGGCTTTGTTTGATGGCTTGTGACCATCCATCTTCCTCTTGATCACATTCTAGAGGTTTTCAATGGGGTTCAGGTCTGGAGATTGGGCTGGCCATGACAGGGTCTTGATCTGGTAGTCCTCCATCCACACCTTGATTGACCTGGCTGTGTGGCATGGAGCATTGTCCTGTTGGAAAAAACAATCCTCAGAGTTGGGGAACATTGTCAGAGCAGAAGGAAGCAAGTTTTCTTCCAGGACAACCTTGTACTTGACTTGATTCATGCCAAAGCTGCCTGATTCCAGCCTTGCTGAAGCACCCCCAGATCATCACCGATCCTCCACCACATTTCACAGTGGGTGCGAGACACTGTGGCTTGTAGGTCTCTCCAGGTCTCCATCTAACCATTAGATGACCAGGTGTTGGGCAAAGCTGAAAAATTGGACTCATCTGGGGTGCTTCAGCAAGGCTGGAATCGGGCAGATTTGTCTTTGTGAAGGACGCATGAATCAAGCCAAGTACAAGGTTGTCCTGGAAGAAAACTTGCTTCCTTCTGCTCTGACAATGTTCCCCAACTCTGAGTTGGTTTTCCAGCAGGACAATGCTCCATGCCACACAGCCAGGTCAATCAAGGTGTGGATGGAGGACCACCAGATCAGGCCCTGTCATGGCCAGCCCAATCTCAGACCTGAACCCCATTGAAAACCTCTGGAATGTGATCAAGAGGAAGATGGATGGTCACAAGCCATCAAACAAAGCCGAGCTGCTTGAATTTTTTGCCAGGAATGGCATAAAGTCACCCAACATCAATGTGAAAGACTGGTGGAGAGCATGCCAAGGCAGCTTGAAAATCAGGGTTATTCCACCAAATATTGATTTCTGAACTCTTCCTAAGTTAAAACATCAGTATTGTGTTGTTTAAAAATGAATATGAGCTTATTTTCTTTGCATTATTCGAGGTCTGACAACACTGCATCTTTTGTTATTTTGACCAGTTGTCATTTTCTGCAAATAAATACTCTAAATGACAATATTTTTATTTGGAATTTGGGAGAAATGTTGTCAGTAGTTTATAGAATAAAACAAAAAATGTTCATTCTACCCAAACACATACCTATAAATAGTAAACCAAGAAACTGATCATTTTACAGTGGTCTCTTAATTTTCAGAGCTGTATATATTACACCGTGTAACTTTTTTTTTTTTTTTATGGTTCCTGGGTAGTAAGTGTTATTTCATAATTGCTTATGCCTCAAAAGTATAAAAATGCCTATTATTCCCCACAAACTTTGCTTTTGTGACCAGGACAGTGATATTTTGAAATTTACCTATTTCCAATGAGAAAACAGGTTTTGTGGCTATTCGTTCACATAAAGTCAGAAAAAAAACAACATATGAATCCAAATTAACATGTATTTATACTAAAGTAATACAAAAATGACTACAAAAGATTTAGAAGTGAGTAGTTTTTTTAGAGTTTTACGATTATACTGTAAATCACTTTCACGAATCAGCCCCCAAATGTAGTCTCCCATCATTTTCTCGTTATACTGTCCTTGGTAGCGGCGTTCAAAGTCCAGTATATCCTGGTGGAAGTGCTAGCCTTGCTCCTCAGATGCGCTCCCATGTTCTCCTTGAATTTATCAAGATGAGCATCAAAAGGATATGGACTTTGAGGGACATCCCACAGCCCATTGTGCCGTACTTTTCACCAGAGTCTCAACCAGCTCCACATAGTTTTCGGCCTTGTGATTTGGAAGCCCCGAACCACTGCGACAAAGCTGTTCCAAGCCGCTTTCTCCTTACTAGTGAGCTTCTTGGGGAATTCATTGCACTCCAGGATCTTCTTTATCTGTGGTCGTCCGAAGACACCGGCTTTGACCTTTGCCTCAGACAGCTTAGGGAAGAAGTCTTGAAGGTACTTGAAGGCTGCCGACTCCTTATCTAGACTCTGACAAATTGTTTCATAAGGCCCAATTTGATTTGCAGTGGTGGCATCAGCACCTTCCGGGGTCCCAGCCGTACTCATCATACTTCAAGGCGTCCAGCAAGGTCTTGATGCTGTTGTAATCCTCTTTGAGGTGCACCGGTGAGCCAGGGGAAAGAGGCGGGTACTTGTTACCATTATGGAGCAGCACGGCTTTGAGGCTCCTGGATGAGCTGTCAATGAAGGACAGTATAACGAGAACATGATGGGAGACTACATTTGGGGGCTGATTAAAGTGAAAGTGATTTACAGTATAATCGTAAATCTCGAAAAAACTACTCACTTCTAAATCTTTTGTAGTCATTTTGTATTACTTTAGTATAAATACATGTTAATTTGGATTCATATGTTGTTTTTTTCTGACTTTTTATGTGAACGAAAAGCCACAAATTCGCCCGTTTTCTCATTGGAAATAGGTAAATTTCAAAATATCACTCCTGGTCACAAAAGCAAAGTTTGTGGGGAATAATAGGCATTTTCTATACTTTTGAGGCATAAGCAATTAGGAAATAACACTTACTACCCAGGAACAAAAATTGTGTTACATAGTGCTATCATGGAGGAAATACAAAGCTCTTTGTTCTCAATTTTACACACAGTCTCGTACTGACTGAGCCTCTCGCTCTGTTTTTACTAGTTCATGAGCCTCTTGCTCAAGTTACATACAGCTTGTTTCGGTCTGAGCCTCTAGCTCACAGCACGTCAGCATTTCTGTTACGGTCTGAGCCTCTTGCTCACCAGTATTCAGTCCAGGTCTGTCTCTCCCACACAAGTCGTTAGACTGCCTTAAATACAGCCCCAAATATCCTGTGTACACTCGACACAGATGGAAACAATCATCTAGAGAGAGGGGTGTGTCATCACACTATTGAAACCCAGCAGGTTATTTTTTTCCAGTTTTCTTAAATGTTAAATTATATCAGATAACTGTGTGTGTGTACGTATTAGACATATACAGATTATATTTCTTGTCATTTTTTATTATCCATCCAGTCATTTGATCATACAGGAATACACAAAAAAAATCCTAACATTCCTATTTAACACAAATGTAAACCTGTAACTTATAAATGTGTTCTTATACTATTTTTAAATGTGTTCTTATACTATTTTTTAAATGTGTTTTATAGTGTGTATAAATGTTTACTTACCAGATTATACAAATCTTGCCAGCCCTGTCTGATTCACAAGCAGTACTCCTGGTGTCTTAAATAGCATCTGGTTCTGTAACTGTCTCTCCCCCTGGGTGTGACAAAATGTACACTTCCATTTCAGTCAGCAGAGAAAAAATAGCTGAAGTTGTAACTTAAATAATTGAACTGTTTAGTTATTATGATTCTTATATTAAACACGTAAGATACAACATTAGAGGTTAACATATTTTGTTGTAGCATTTAATTTATTTTGAAATGTATCAAACAGTAGGTTTAAATCATATGAACTGATAGAGATTTGTTTAAAACAAATATTTGGCACTAAGTTACCCTTTTCGTCATTCTGATCTACTTATTTAATAAATATCAAAATATGGGCATTTTTAAGTGATATCAGAAAAATTATATCTCAAATTACTCCTCTTTAGTACTACTGTATTAGGGATATTTAAGTCTTTACTTTAATAAAGGTCACGTTATCAAAGGCACAGCCTGTAAAACACAGCTAATGTACAATCTCTTAAATCAGTATTTTCATATTGCTTGTAAATTAATTAAGCAACAGAACCTGAAGAAGAGGGCTTAGTGAAACTGATGAACACAATTCCAGGAAATGTCTCTTTTGAAGAGAAGGGCGTACTGTAATATCATAGTGAAACTGATGAACACAATTCAGGAAATGTCTCTTTTTTTTTTGAGAGAAGGGCGTACTGTAATATCATAGTGAAACTGATGAACACAATTCCAGGAAATGTCTCTTTTGAAGAGAAGGGCGTACTGTAATATCATAGTGAAACTGATGAACACAATTCCAGGAAATGTCTCTTTTGAAGAAGGGCGTGCTACTGTAATATCATAGTGAAACTGATGAACACAATTCAGGAAATGTCTCTTTTTTTGAAGAAGGGCGTACTGTAATATCATGGTGAAACTGATGAACACAATTCAGAAATGTCTCTTTTGAAGAAAAGGCGTGCTGTATTATCATAGTGAAACTGATGAACACAATTCCAGGAAATGTCTCTTTTGAAGAGAAGGGCGTACTGTAATATCATAGTGAAACTGATGAACACAATTCAGGAAATGTCTCTTTTTGAAGAGAAAGGCGTGCTAATATCATAGTGAAACTGATGAACACAATTCAGGAAATGTCTCTTTTGAAGAGAAGGCGTACTGTAATATCATAGTGAAACTGATGAACACAAATTCAGGAAATGTCTCTTTTGAAGAGAAGGAGCGTGCTGTAATATCATAGTGAAACTGATGAACACAATTCCAGGAAATGTCTCTTTTTTTTTTTTGAAGTACTGTAATATCATAGTGAAACTGATGAACACAATTCCAGGAAATGTCTCTTTTGAAGAAGGGCGTACTGTAATATCATAGTGAAACTGATGAACACAAATCCAGGAAATGTCTCTTTTTTTGAAGAAGGGCGTACTGTAATATCATAGTGAAACTGATGAACACAATTCCAGGAAATGTCTCTTTTTTTGAAGAGAAGGGCGTACTGTAATATCATAGTGAAACTGATGAACACAATTCAGGAAATGTCTCTTTTGAAGAAAGGCGTACTGTAATATCATAGTGAAACTGATGAACACAATTCCAGGAAATGTCTCTTTTGAAGAGAAGGGCGTACTGTAATATCATAGTGAAACTGATGAACACAATTCCAGGAAATGTCTCTTTTGAAGAGAAGGGCGTACTGTAATATCATAGTGAAACTGATGAACACAATTCAGGAAAATGTCTCTTTTTTTGAAGAGAGGGGCGTACTGTAATATCATGAGTGAAACTGATGAACACAATTCCAGGAAATGTCTCTTTTTGAAGAGAAGGCGTACTGTAATATCATGGTGAAACTGATGAACACAATTCAGGAAATGTCTCTTTTGAAGAGAAGGGCGTACTGTAATATCATAGTGAAACTGATGAACACAATTCCAGGAAATGTCTCTTTTGAAGAGAAGGGCGTACTGTAATATCATAGTGAAACTGATGAACACAATTCCAGGAAATGTCTCTTTTGAAGAGAAGGGTGTACTGTAATATCATAGTGAAACTGATGAACACAATTCCAGGAAATGTCTCTTTTGAAGAGAAGAGCAGTAGTATACGCTATATGTGCTATCACCATGTTAATTTTTAACCAATGAGAATGCAGCATTTGGTTTTGACAGGTCCCCTTAGCCAATCAGAATCAACTGGAAGTGGGTAAACAAGGGAATACATTGTTTTGTTATATATGTTATTTCAGAAAATAAAATAAGCTTTTTAGAAAAATAAAAAGTTTGAAAACAGGGGTATACAGTTTGTTATATACTTTATTTCAGAAAAATAAATGGGTCAGTAAAAATGGGGAAAAACAAAATAAAACAGTCTTTTTAGAAAAATAAAATAAGTTTGAAAACAGGGGAATACAGCTTGTTATATACCTTATTTCAGAAAAATAAAATGAGCAGTAAAAAGGGTGAAAACAAAAAAAATGTATAGTGCTGAAAAATAAACAAGCTTGAAACTGAAAAAAACTAAAATGTATAAAGAGCTGAAAAATAAAAGTAAAAAGGGAAAACTAAAATGTATAAAGAGCTGAAATAAAAGTAAAAAGAGAAAACTAAAATGTATAAAGAGCTGAAAAGATAAAGCAAGTTGTAACGGTCACCCTGTATAGTTGATAGGCAACTGTACTCTCCTCCCTCAGGAGATACTACTGGTCAAATAATTAAAACTAAATAAGTCAGTAAGCGTGACTGACAGTAAAACAGGGTCATCACAATGCATCAGTTTAACTAAACAAACACTGGTTTATTCCAAGGAACACAAAGCTTGACAAAGAGAATCAGACTAAACAATTACAGTAAAAAACAACTCAATTAGGGACAGAGTGACAAGGAAGAAAATATAGTGAAAGCACCCAGGAAAACAGATTAAAAATGAATATACACAACAGAGCTTATAGAATATATCCACAACAAATGAACAGTTACTAACACGAAGGATAATGAATATATTGTAGTTTTTCTAGGTTGGCCTGGCCAGACTACTGCCTTTAACTTAAAGAGACAGATGGGTGAAAATTACACCCACATATGTAGCAACAGTGCTACATAATTTTGAAAATAAAATGAGCAGTAAAAAGTTAAAAACAAGGTTACAATGCCTGTACTTAAAAATGAAAAACAGTTTAAAAACAGAGAAATGTGAATTGTTAAAACTAGCAGAGAACAGAGAAGTGTGTCTGTTGAAAAAAGACTAAAAATGTGCTAAACAGTTTGAAACACTTGTTAACCACCACATAGATAGATAAATAAATAAATAAAACAAAATAAAATGTGAGAACCTGTATACATTGTTAACATTTTAAAAACCTTATTTTACACAGCTTGAGACCCAAGCACAAGTTCCAACTTTGTTACAATGTATTTGCTTAAGAAAAAAAACATTTTTAAATAAAATGCTGCAAACCTTAAATGTGTCTGTGTTTGTCTGTGTCTGAGGGGAAGAGAACACTGCTGTACACTAAACTGTGCCCCGCCGGAGTTAAGGGCGTTGCTTGAAGATAAGAAACTAGGGGGCCCCAGCACTGGCTTACAGCATCGCTGGTCATGTGCCAAGGGTGCTGCTGGTACGTTTGTTCAAAGATAAAAAATGGTTCAGAACCAATGGCAAATCTTTGCAATAAATGGTAAAAACAAGGTTGCAATGCAGTTACTTAAAAATGAAAAAACTAAATAAAATAATAATAATAATGTGAGACCTTGTATACATTGTTCAGTTAACATTTTAAAAACCTTATTGCATTATTTATTTTACACAGCTGGATGTACAAGCACATGCAAAACAGCACGGTCGGGTTCTGAAATGTCCGTACCAAGTGTCTTGAGTTTAAAACATTAAAATGTCCAATAAAAAAAGAATACAAACCTTGACTATCGGCTGGTGCTATGTTAAACTTGTTACAATGTATTTACTTAAACTGAAGAAAAAAAACAGTTTTAAAATAGAACGCTGCAAACCTTTTCAGTGTCAGTGCTTGTCTGTATCTGACTGAACAAACTGAGAGAGAATTGTGAGTGTGGCTGGTGTTGTGGAAGTGCCACTACCTCTGCCGTCACGTGTTTGTAGTTTTTACAGAAGTTTTACCTCGGTTCAGGGCCATGTGTGTAGTTTTAAAGAAACCGTTTTAAAGATTGTAGTTTCAAGCCAATTTTGATATAAAGAAAACAAATTGTTACCGTAAAACAGTAAATAAAACTAAAGTATAGAGTTGTTGTTGTATTTTTTAATTCATACAAATAAAATAAGGCATATGTTGACCCATCCGTGCAAAAAGATCAGTTTGGGTCTCTCTTGGCAATGCTGGAGTGGCCTGTAAGCTTATGCAGAAGTAAACTAACACAAAAGTTTTCAAAACTACAGACTAAAGGATTATCAATTGAATTAAACAGCCTTTAGGCACATATTTAAACACTTTGAAATTATTATTTATTTTTTAGCAGACGCCCTTATCCAGGGCAACTTACAATTGTTACAAGATATCACATTATTTTTACATACAATTACCCATTTATACAGTTGGCCTTTTTTTACTGGAGCAGTTTAGGTAAAGTACCATGCTCAAGGGTACAACATCAGTGTCCCCCCAACTGGGGATTGAACCCACAACCCTCTGGTCAAGAGTCCAGAGCCCTAACCACTACTCCACACTGCTGCCCTTTCTGCTGCCCTAACCACTACTCCACACTGCTGCCCTTTCTGCTGCCCTAACCACTACTCCACACTGCTGCCCTTTCTGCTGCCCTAACCACTACTCCACACTGCTGCCCTTTCTGCCCCTAACCACTGCTCCATTTTGCTGCCCTTTCTGCTGCCTAACCACTACTCCACACTGGCCCTTTCTGCTGCTAACCACTATCTCCCACACTGCCCCGGCTCTGCCTAACCACTCTCCACACTGCTGCCCTTTCTGCTGCCCTAACCACTACTCCGTTAATTGCTGCCCTTTCTGCTGCCCTAACCACTACTCCACACTGCTGCCCTTTCTGCTGCCCTAACCACTACTCCACACTGCTGCCCTTTCTGCTGCCCTAACCACTACTCCACACTGCTGCCCTTCTGCTGCCCTAACCACTACTCCACACCAGCTGCCCTTCTGCTGCCCTAACCATCACTCCACTGCCCTTTCTGCTGCCCTAACCACTACTCCACTGCTGCCTTCTGCCCTGGTAACCACTACTCCACACTGCTGCCCTTTCTGCCCCAACCACCACCTGTACCACCTCAAGGCCCTTTCTGCTGCCCTAACCACTACTCCACACTGCTGCCCTTCGCCCCAACCACTACTTCCACACTGCTGCCCAACCACTACTCCACACTGCTGCCCTTCTGCTGCCCTACCACTTTCTCCACACTGCTATCTGCACTCTCCACATCACGCTGCCTGCACTACTCCACACTCTGCTGCGCTCATCCACACTGCTGCCCTGCACTACTCCACACTGCTGCCCTAACCACTACTCCACACTGCTGCCCGGTGTTCATGCCAAAATGCAAGTTTAAGTTTATTTAGTTTAAAGCTTAAAAAACAAAACAACTTAAATGCTACAAACATTGACTATCAGTGGTCATATTTTAGACAATTTTTAACTTTGTTACAACGTATTTACTAAAACAAAAACAGTTTTAAAAAAAAATGTGACAAACTTAGGCTATTCGTGTCTATTCTTGTGTGAGCATGGCAACCTGAGAGACAATTGTACAAGCGACAGGCCCCCCTCATGGGCGAGGGGCAGGAGATTACACTGGCCTGTGGAGATAGGCTATAGGCAATAAGTGACTGGGGTGTTTTATTTTAAGATGCTTGCAAACAGGCTGGCTGTAGGGGTGACGTCAGGCCAGAAAGAAACACACAGACAGGCAGTATTGGTGAGTGAAACTTAATTACACACACAGAAAATAAAATGCTGAACAAAAACAGAACACAGGGGGCTCCCGAGTGGCTCCCGAGTGCAGGATGTGCCCTATAGCCTGGAGATTGCAGGTTCGAATCCAGGCTATGTCACTAGTGACCGGGAGTTCCTAGGGGGCAGCACACAATTGGCCCTGGTAGGGATGGCTTAGGTTGGCAGGGGAATCCATGGCTCTCCACACATCAGCGACCCCTGTGGCCGATAGGGCGCCTCTGGTTCTGCAGTGGAGCCGCCAGATCTGTGCTGGCCTCCGGAACTATATAAGAACATAAAAACATAAGAACGTTTACAAACGAGAGGCGGCCATTCAGCCCATCTTGCTCGTTTGGTTGTTAGTAGCTTATTTATCCCAGAATCTCATCAAGCAGCTTCTTGAAGGATCCCAGGGTGTCAGCTTCAACAACATTACTGGGGAGTTGGTTCCAGACCCTCACAATTCTCTGTGTAAAAAAGTGCCTCCTATATTCTGTTCTATATGCCCCTTTATCTAATCTCCATTTGTGACACCTGGTCCTTGTTTCTTTTTTCAGGTCAAAAAAGTCCCCTGGGTTGACATTGTCTATGCATTTTAGGATTTTGAATGTTTGAATCAGATCGCCACATAGTCTTCTTTGTTCAAGACTGAATAGATTCAATTCTTTTAACCTTTCTACATATGACATGCCTTTTAAACCCGGGATAATTCTGGTTGCTCTTCTTTGCACTCTTTCTAGAGCAGCAATATCCTTTTTTGTGTAGTGTCCAGAACTGAACACAATATTCTAGATGAGGTCTTACTAGTGCATTGTAAAGTTTTAAAATTACTTCCCTTGATTTAAATTCAACACTTCTCACAATATATCCGAACATCTTGTTGGCCTTTTTTTATAGCTTCCCCACATTGTCTAGATGAAGACATTTCTGAGTCAACATAAACTCCTAGGTCATCTTCAAATTCAGTATCTCCCATATGATATTTATAATGCACATTTTTTTGCCAGCATGCAATACTTTACATTTTTCTCTTTTAAATGTCTTTTGCCATGTGTCTGCCCAGTTCTGAATGCAGTCTAGATCATTTTGAAATACCTTTGCTGCTGCAACAGTGTTTTTTGCCACTCCTCCTATTTTTGTGTCATCTGCAAATTTAACAAGTTTGCTTACTATACCAGAATCTAAATCATTAATATAGATTAGGAATAGCAGGACCTAATACTGATCCCTGTGTACTCCACTGGTTACCTCGCTCCATTTTGAGGTTTCTCCTCTAATCAGTACTTTCTGTTTTCTACCTGTTAACCACTCCTAATCCATGTGCATGCATTTCCTTGAATCCCTACTGCGTTCAGTTTGAGAATTAATCTTTTATCGCGGGACTTTGTCAAAAGCTTTCTGGAAATCTAAATAAACCATGTTGTATGCTTTGCAATTATCCATTGTCGATGTTGCATCCTCAAAAAAAAAAATCAAGTAGGTTAGTTAGACATGATCTCCTTTTCTAAAACCATGCTGACTCTCTCCCAGGATATTATTACCATATAGGTAATTTTCCATTTGGATCTTATTATAGTTTCCATAAGTTTACATATAATAGAAGTCAGGCTTATTGGTCTGTAGTTACCTGGTTCGGTTTTTGTTTCCCTTTTTTGTGGATCGGTTATTACGTTTGCTATTTTCAGTCTGTTGGTACAGCCCCTGTGTCAAGAGACTGTTGCATGATCTTAGTTGGAGTTTGTAAATAACTTCTTTCATTTCTTTAGAGTACTATTGGGAGGATCTCATCTGGCCCAGGGGATTTGTTTATTTTAAGAGCTCCTAGTCCCTTTAACACTTCTGCCTCTGTTATGCTAAAGTTATTTAAAATTGGATAGGAACAGGTCGACATGTGGGGCATGTTGTCCGTGTCCTCTTTGTAAAAACCTGTGAAAAGTAATAATTTAATATATTTGCTATTTTTTTTCATCGTCTATGATTTTGCCATTTGTGTCTCTTAGACATTTAACCTTTGAATGTTCTCTTGCTGTTAATATTGGAAAAAACATTTTGGAATTGGTTTTAGCCCCCTTAGCAATATTGATTTCTATCTCTCTTTTGGTTGAAGCAGCATTGCCGTTGACTACAATGGAGAAAGGTATTGCCATTGACTACAATACAGAAAGGTATTGCCATTGACCACAATACAGAAAGGTATTGCCATTGACTACAATACAGAAAGGTATTGCCATTGACTACAATACAGAAAGGTATTGCCATTAACTACAATACAGAAAGGTATTGCCATTGAACACAATACAGAAAGATATTGCCATTGACTACAATACAGAAAGGTATTGCCATTGACTACAATACAGAAAGGTATTGCCATTGACTACAATACAGAAAGGTATTGCCATTGACTACAATACAGAAGGTGTGCCATTGACTAATACAGAAGGTATTGCCATTGACTACAATACAGAAGGTATTGCCATTGACTAATACAAGAAGGTATTGCCATTGACTACAATACAAGTATTGCCATTAAACACAATACAGAAAAGAATATTGCCATTGACTACAATACAGAAAGGTATTGCCATTGACTACAATACAGAAGGTGTTGCCGTGACCACAATACAAGAAGGTATTGCCATTAACTACAATACAGAAAGGTATTGCCATTGAACACAATACAGAAAGGTATTGCCATTGACTACAATACAGAAAGGTATTGCCATTGACTACAATACAGAAAGGTATTGCCATTGACCACAATACAGAAAGGTATTGCCATTGACTACAATACAGAAAGGTATTGCCATTGACTACAATACAGAAAGGTATTGCCATTGACTACAATACAGAAAGGTATTGCCATTGACTACATTGGGACTACCTGGACCCCTGCCTCTCTTATTCCCAGCACATCTCACTCTGGCACGCGCTTGCGATTCTTCCTGAGCAACATCCGAAGAATCGACCCTTCCTCACCAACTATGCTACCAGCTCCTGGTCCCAGGCCTGGTACTCTCCGCCTAGACTACTGCAACTCCCTCCTGGCTGGCCTCCCGTCCGCCACCGTCCGCTCCAGCTCATCCAGAACTCTGCTGCCCGCCTGGTGTTCTCTCTGCCTCGCTCCATGCGCTACTCCACTACTCCGCTCGCTCCACTGGCTGCCGATCACGCTGGCATCAGTTCAAGACTCTTGTACTAGCCTACAGATGCCTTGCCAGACTGCACCCAGCTACCTCCAGACCCTCATCTCTCCCTACACCCCACTCGACCTCGCTCCGCCTGCACTAGAAGACTAGCTCTACCTCCGCTCGCTCCCCTGCCTCCAGAGCCCGCTCCTTCTCACCCTTGCTCCCGCAGTGGTGGAATGACCTTCTACAGATGTCAAGACTGCCCGGTCCCTGACCACATTCAGCGCCTCCTTAAGACTCACCTCTTCAAACAGCACCTGTAGAACTCCTCTGTTTGTATCCTGGGACACCTCACCCTTCATGTAAAGTGCTTTATTTGCTCTTATTTGCCCCTATTTTACCATTTAATCCTGTACTTCAGAATACTGTAATCTGCCAAGTGTTTAACCTGTAGTACTTTGTATTTAATCACATCCTGATGTAACTATCACTATTTAATCATATCCTGATGTAACTATCACTGTTATCTGCTGTATTATTGTTGTGGTTTGTCACACTTGTACTTTTGCTTGAACAAAAAGTTATTGTATTTCTTGCTCTTATTGTATTACTTGTATTGTAACACTTGAAATGTATTTGCTTGTAGTAAGCCCTGGATAGGCGTCTAAAAAAATAATAATAATAATAATACATTACAGAAAGGTATTGCCATTGACTACAATACAGAAAGGTATTGCCATTGACTACAATACAGAAAGGTATTGCCATTGACTACAATACAGAAAGGTATTGCCATTGAACACAATACAGAAAGGCATTGCCATTAACTACAATACAGAAAGGTATTGCCATTGACTACAATACAGAAAGGTATTGCCATTGACCACAATACAGAAAAGGTGTGCCATTGAACCCTGGCCTGAAAGGTATTGCCATTAACTTCTAATACAGAAAGGTATTGCCGTGACTATACAGAAGGTATTGCCATTGACCACAATACAGAAATGGAGAGTAAAATAAGTAAGAAATAACTCACGACAGGGTGTGCGGTGAGACAGTTATTACCACATGCCTTGGGTGCATTGTGAGCCACGAGGACGCAGGCCGAGTGACTTCAACCACCCAAGAAGTGCAGTAATAATTGCCTTACCACAAACCAACTTTTAGTAGTAAAAAAAAAGAAATGTATTATGTATCCTTCCACTGAGAAGAAAATAGTCCCCAACGACTTTTTGATTTTAACATATATACATATATATATATATATATATATAATGTTGTTTTTTAACTTGGATTTGCCATAAACATTACATTGAACATTGCCATTTATAGTAAACATTTTGAGATGAAATGGCATTTGGGAATTAAAAGCACACTGATTTCCCACATCTGAGTGAGGATTCACTGAGCAGCCAAGCGCTGCACTGGCACTTGGGACCGATGTCGAGGGCAGGGCTTCCTTGCATGAAGCCATGTGTGGAGACTTTTTGTTAGAAGGGATCCTACTCCAGGGTTTGCGGTCTTTCACAGAGGCTGACCAATAATTTCTGAGGCCATTTTCACCAATGGCCGGTAACCGACATAATTTCCAGCCACTGTAAACCAGCATTGGATAGTATGAGGACAGCAGGGCTGCCGATTGAGTGGTTCGTATAACACACTGAAACTGCAGCCCAACTTTCTCTGAAATGCGAGGCATCATGGTTCCAAGGTAATTAACACAAGTCAGTTTGTGGGAATACCAAACTGATTTTTATTCTGTTTTTTTTTTTTTTTGCGGTAGAATGATTTGGCATCTAATGGACACTTGATTAAATATTTTTTAAACTGTTGACAGGGCACATATAATCACTGGGCTGCACAAACATATAACCACGAGTACTTTCACAGTCAATCTTATTGATGTATTTATGTTTTTTTGGTTTGCTCGTTTAATGACAGGGTCAAAATTTCAGACCATTTTCATCTGAATTGATGGTAAAGGACTTCCGTGACAGGCTGTGCAGCCCTTCCCAACCACAGCGAGATAAATAGAGCATGAAAAAATGTAAAAGTCCAACAGCTGTTTCGACGGAAAGAGCAAAAAAATAAATTATGAATTTTATTGAAATCTGTTTAGCTATTTTCCAGTATTTCTTAACAACAGAGATTAAAACGTTGTTTGATGATTTGAACTCTGTATCTGTTATTATGTTAACATTTCTACCAACAGAAATACTGTTAACATAGCGATTTAATGCAGCTCTGTTATTATTAAGGTGGATTTTTAAAGCGCGTTTGCGCTAATTTTTAATAAACACAGAAATAAACAAAACACAAAACAAACACCTAACTCCGATTTGGAGCACTTACTACAGGTATTTCCCTGACTAACTTGCAGGACGGCTAAGCCGTTTACCTGCACTATAAACACAAACAAACTTCCGGGTCTCCAGCACTTACTTTTCAATGACTGCTCGGAAGCAGAGCACCTCTTCTGCTTCCTTCTACTCAGCAGCCTCATGCAGCCTGGCTGCGTCTTAATCTGGATAATACATAATAAAACAATTAACAAAGAATTAAATTAAACAATAACACAATTAGCAAATTAAATGAAACAATACAGCAAACAAACAAACAGAGGTACATTCTCTACTTGAGGAGGTTTTAACCCCCTCCCTGCTGTCTCCACAACCGCTATCTCACTATATATATATATATATATATATATATATATATATATATATATATATATATATATATATATATATATATATATATATATATTTAACATATATGATTATTATAATTATATTTTATCATTTAAAAATGATCAGATGTCACAAGGGACACAACACTACAACAAATGACATAAGAACCTTGCTCGTTTGGTTGTTAGTAGCTTATTGATCCCAGAATCTCATCAAGCAGCTTCTTGAAGGATCCCAGGGTGTCAGCTTCAACAACATTACTGGGGAGTTGGTTCCAGACCCTCACAATTCTCTGTGTAAAAAAGTGCCTCCTATTTTCTGTTCTGAATGCCCCTTTATCTAATCTCCATTTGTGACCCCTGGTCCTTGTTTCTTTTTTCAGGTAATATTAATAGATCAGGTAAGAAAGTAGGTTGTGCGGTAAGACAAAAATTACTGCACAGTCACGTGATTTTGTTTAGCCAATCACAGTACCTAATTTATCCAAGCCATTTTATTAACTCAGACAATTTCAATTAATTTGTTCTTTTATTATTTTTTGTTTACTTCACAACCCATAACCACAGAACACCACTTTATTGTCTTAATTAAGAGTATTCAAGTTTAACTAAGAGCAAGTACAATATATACAGTAACTGTCTTCAGTGCTAAATTAAGAGGAAATCCAGTTTAAAAGCAAGTACAATATTTGTACAGTTACTGTCTTCAGTGCTAACAAAATCAGATTGAAAAACATTGATCTTACATATTGTATTGTATATATAAGATAAATGTTTTCAATCTGATTTTTCCATCATTCTTTGTACACCTGGAATAAATAGCAGGTTAATACGTTTCTAACTGAATACATTATTTTCAATGCTTATTAAAGTGTTTTTAAACATTAAGGGAGCCGAAATATTTTATGCCAAAATAGATTTTCATATTCCTATAGGAATCCTTTTGTAATGTTGTAAATGAATTTAAATATCATATCATTGATATCGGAATTTCAATAACCGTAGGAAAAAAAAGTCATTCAAGAATCAAATACTGGTTTTGGAATCTTTGACCCAGGACAGATTGCCCTCGCTCATGATCATGATCGTGTTAGTCATGGCGTTGCTGACCAATGGTTTACGAATAAACGGCGGCAAGCGTATTTCGGGCAGCTGCCCTTCGGTGAACTCGCCGGAACACACGCAGTACATAATCTGGCATCCATCGCTCATTCCTGCTAGGTGTTGGCTAAAACCTTTAGGGCATTTTTGGGCTGAAACCTCTCCCTTCTCCATATCCTCCATATCCTCCCCCTCCCTCTCCACACTTAAGGGGTTCCCAGCGTGGAAGCTAAAAAAACCTCCGAACGGGACTGAATTCCCTGCCTGCATTTCGTATTCATTACTCACACACACAGGGGGAGAGAGAGAGAGAGGAGGGGGAGGGGGAAAGGAAAGGGGGAGGGAGAGAGAACATTATCAAGTTTAACTAAGATTAAGTACAATACACAGTAACTGTCTTGCTAAATTAAGAGTAAATCAAGAGTAAGTACAATATATATATAGTAACTGCACTGTAAAACCAAAGAACATGTGGCATGTTTATAAGCTAAATGGCATGTGTTTATTGATGCAGAGAGGTTTTCTATTCTGAAACAGCAATGTTTATATGTGATTCTGTAAACACTGGTATTTAGCCCTTTGTAATACGAACACATTCTTAAACGCTATGTGTTTTTTTCACACACTCTGACTATCACTTACCAATTTGTTTACCGACATTAGTATTATAGGCAATCCAAGATTAGTGAAGCATGTGAAATCATAGAAGATCTCAACACTTGAACTTTAAGGTAAGTCTGTGTAAAAATAAATGGATTAATTTAAGACCACCCGTTTTAGCAGTGAAATACACACATCATGCGGAAACATTATTTGTAACAAAATTATTAACTGTATGTTTCATCGATCT
The DNA here is from genome assembly GCA_036884735.1 of Huso huso. Classification (NCBI taxonomy): domain Eukaryota; kingdom Metazoa; phylum Chordata; class Actinopteri; order Acipenseriformes; family Acipenseridae; genus Huso; species Huso huso. The sequence continues at coordinate 110,586 of JAHFZB010000077.1, read as the reverse complement.
GTAGGCCAATGTTTCATCTATTTAAACAAATGAAAGATGAAACTGTGTTAAATAAAACAAAGTAAACAAACTTGCCATACAAACATGGATCTGTCAAATAATATTTAGTTCAATACGAGCTAAACACTGGTTTTGATCAGCCCAATTCAGGCAGCAGCTGGTCAGGACTTCTTCAGCGCTCAGCTATTCAAATTTGCCAATGGCTATTTTTTCTTGAGATAAAGCATCTCTGGTCTGTCTGAGGTAAGTCATTTATCTCTTTTTTAAAATTTTAAATCATTTTATTATATTTAATATAATGTTATATGTAATAATAGGCTACAAAAGTCTCATTTCCTATTCTTTTTGGCAGTTGAGCTTGTTTTGGTTGTTACCCACAATAAATACAATAGGCTTACAGTTGAGGGTAAGTTCATTTACTTGTTTCTTTTGTTTAAGAGATTTGTCCAGTTTCTTCCCCCAGCATCGCTCCACCGGTAAAAGATTATTGTATTTTCATACTTGTGTTACTGTGCCAAAAATAAAAACCCACAGTTCATGCTGTAATGCACTTCCCCCTACCACTTCCCCCCTTCCCCTCTACCTCCTGACCCCCTTTCCTGCTCCCTACTTCCTGGTATTTCCATATTGTCATAGCCTTGTCCCTGTTTAAGGACTTAAAAAGGGGTTACTTTAATCCTAGACAGTTTCCATTTATGTTATTGTTAAATTAAAATGTAAGTTATTTATCTTTTTAAAGTTGATGCAATTACACACCAATTCAAGTTTAATGTATAGATTAAACATACTGAAAGAAAAAAAGATGCGAACAGAGCTATATAAGCGTTACACAGACTGTTGTCTATTAGCTTCATCACCGTTCTGTGTAGCTGGCTTCAACCCAACATGACAGCCTTAACAGGCATTGTGGGCATGGCCTATTACCTGTCAGACTGCATTTTAACAAAGGCTGGTTGGGCAAGGGATTTCACGGTTGTTACCAACAGATCTTAACTTATCAACACAGTGAGATGGTAGTTCAGTGAATTGACACAGGTTTCATAAATGACATTTTTTGAACCAAACTTCTTTGAGGATTTGAGCAGCAATAAGAAAAGGCTGAAATACTACAGCAAAAAACTTCAACTTGGTGCAGCCAATTCCTGTTCCATTACAATGTTCAATTGTCACAGCCAAGGGACACCTTATTCAGAAAAAAGCACATGGGGTACATCTTCCCATTTGCTGAAAATTTAAAAAGCCCTTCTTGAAATACCAGACATATGGAAATGTGTTGTGAAATGTCACCAGAGTGAAAATGAAGTAATGCATGATATATGTGATGGAGAATATGTTCAAAAAGCACGAGCTGTTCCAGAAATTATAATGTATACTGATGACACTGAAATAGTGAATCTGAGGAATGAAATCGTGAATAGTCTGAGGAGGGATGATGAACACCTGGAAAGATGTGTTGCTCTTCATGTCATGAGTCCAGCAGCTCAGCAATACTGGAGTAAGCTATGGGGCATTAATACAAAGAACTGCAAGACTTTTCATTGTGTAGTGGCCTGGTACATGACCCTGTGCATGTGCTCCTGGAAGGTGTTGTACCTTATACATTGCAGATGACTTTATACTATTTAATTTATGTTAAAGTATTTTGAATTGTCATGGTTAAATTATCGACTTAGAAGCAGGCAGTAAACCTGAAATAATGGAAAAAGCAGATCTGAACGGTGACGGAACACTGAAGCAAACTTCACTGAAGCAAACAGTGTTATAAAATCATATAAACATGCTTTTAAATGAGACACATGAAGGACGTCAAATGTGGTTGTCCACAGTCCCCAGTAGGGACATGAAAACAGTCATGGACAAGTTCCCTTGTCTTGAAAAGGGAAAGTATGTATTACACACAAATAAGAAAACATATTGCAGCAATGGGTGGTTAAAAGCAGTGGATAAACTGTACCATGTTCTTTTCCTTTTGTTTACGTCTTTTGTGTCAATAAAAGATAATGACTCGGTAACTGGAGAGTTGGATTTAACAATATGATGACTTTTTTAATTCAGTTAAATTTAATGTGCTCTCATTTAAAAAAAAACACATCTTTTTAGTTGTATGATGCAATGGAAAGAGTGTTTAATCTTTGCACAAAACAAATTATTTTGATCAATCTTAGATTGAGTTATTCATATTAATTTTGTGCATACTTCTTTCAAGTGATATATGACTTCATTTTGAGAATTTGAAAGAAGGATCTGACTGAATTCTCAAACAAAATCATACACTTGCTTACTGCTATTAAGGAGTTGATGGGGGAAGACTGCATTAACATGCAGTGTAACAGGGCGAGCAGCCCTGTACATTGTTTTGTTTATTTTTAGATCGGGGTCTCCCCCTCCGCCCCTGTGCCGTGTATTTATTTTGTATTATTTTTATTGTATTTATGTCGGCGAGCGCCGTATGTTTTATTGTTTGTATTTTGACGGCGTAGCCGATTTTGTTTTGTTTAGCGTGGATGGGTAGCCCCATCCACACAGTATTTAAAAACTCGTGCAGAAGGTGGCCATCTCCCGAATTAATTAAGTGATTTAATTTGTTGCTAATCGGGAGATGGTCACCTGTTATAAAAAGCCTGCAGCTCTCCAACTCGGGGTGGGTGTTAAAGAGGAGAGAGCGAGTGGGTGTCAGAAGGAGAGAGTGTGCGAGAGGAGTGACGGAGAAACGAGAGAAAGAAAGTAAACATAGGAACAGTGAAGGCAATCTGCCCAGCCTGACCTGTGTTGCAGTTATTTTGTGTTCGTGATTTGTTTATTTTTGTTTAAATATTTATTTTTATTTTTGCTTGCTTAATAAAAACGGCGCAAGCCTTTTTTTTTGAACTGCAGTACGTACCCGGTGTCAGTTTTTGTTCCTGCTTCTGCCTGACGTCACCATTCGTCCATTCCTGTCACATGCAGGTAGTCAATAATTTAACCCTTTGGATTGTATTTATTCCATCGAAACTTGGAATTTTTGTTATATATGACCTAATACCTAATAAAAGGTCTGGAGTTGAATAGCCTTGCTGTAGTACATACATATATTATAGTTTGGTTGTTCTTTTTAAGGGGAAGACTCTTGATGTTCTCTTTCAATTCGAAAATAGCCATTACTGCAAAAAATTGCTAAATATATACAGTATATATACAGACGTGCTCAAATTTGTTGGTACCCCTCCACAAAAAACGAAGAATGCACAATTTTCTCTGAAATAACTTGAAACTAACAAAAGTAATTGGCATCCACCATTGTTTATTCCATATTTAATAGAAATCAGACTTTGCTTTTGATTTTTTATTCAACATAATATTGTAAATAATAAAACAAATGAAAATGGCATGGACAAAAATGATGGGACCGCTAACCTAATATTTTGTTGCACAACCTTTAGGGGCAATCACTGCAATCAAACGTTTTCTGTAGCTCTCAATGAGACTTCTGCACCTGTTAACAGGTAGTTTGGCCCCTCTTCCTGAGCAAACTGCTCCAGCTGTCTCAGGTTTGATGGGTGCCTTCTCCAGACTGCAAGTTTCAGCTCTTTCCATAGATGTTCGATAGGATTCAGATCAGGACTCATAGAAGGCCACTTCAGAATAGTCCAATGTTTTGTTCTTATCCATTCTTGGGTGCTTTTAGCTGTGTGTTTTGGGTCATTATCCTGTTGGGGACCCATGACCTGCGACTGAGACAGAGCTTTCTGACACTGGGCAGTGCGTTTCGCTCAGAATGCCTTGATAGTGTTGAGATTTCATTGTGCCCTGCACAGATTCAAGGCACCCTGTGCCAGGCGCAACAAAGCAGCCCCAAAACATAACCGAGCCTCCTCCATGTTTCACTGTAGGTATGGTGTTCTTTTCTTTGAAGCTTCATTTTTCACCTGTGAACATAGAGCTGATGTGAATTGCCAAAAAGCTCAGTTTTGACTCATCTGTCAAAGGACATTCTCCAAGAAGGATTGTGGCTTGTCAATATGCATTTTAGCAAATTCCAGTCTGGCTTTTTTTTGTTTTTCTGTCAAAGTGGAGTCCTCCTGGGTCTTCTTCCATGGAGCCCACTTTACGCTCAAAAAGTGACGGATGGTGCGATCAAAACTGGCGTACCTTCACCTTGGAATTCAGCTTGTATCTCTTTGGCAGTTATCCTTGGTTCTTTTTCTACCATTCGCACTATCCTTCTGTTCAATCTGGGGTCGATTTTTCCTCTTGGCCGCCCAGGAGGTTGCCTACAGTTCCATGGACCTTAAACTTCTTAATAATATTTGCAACTGTTGTCACAGGAACATCAAGCTGCTTGGAGATGGTCTTGTAGCCTTTACCTTTACCATGCTTGTCTATTATTTTCTTTCTGATCTCCTCAGACAACTCTCTCCTTTGCTTTCTCTGGTCCATGTTCAGTGTGGTGCACAATGATACCAAACAACACAGTGACTACTTTTCTCCATTTAAATAGACTGAATGATTGATTACAAGATTGGAGACATGTGTGATACTAATTAAAGAAACTAATTAGTTTGAAATATCACTATAATCCAATTATTTATTATCTTTTCTAAGGGGTACCAACAAATGTGTCCAGGCCATTTTAGAATATCTTTGTAGAATAAGCAATAATTCATCTCTTTTCACAGCTTCTTTGCTTTATTCTATGACATACCAAAAGGCATGCAAGTATACATGATAAAATAGCTTTTAATTTCATCACTTTTCAGGAGGAATGAAGCATTATTTCAATGAGCTGTAAGGGTACCAACAAATTTGAGCACGTCTGTGTATATATATATATATATATATATATTTACAAGAATGGCTAACCTGAAGGTCAGCCAGAAAAATTGCAGTAGAAACTCGAGCAGAGCCAAGTATCTAAGAGGTGGCACGCCGAAAATAGAGCGAGGCAGGCGGACGCAATATCAACAGAGCCCGGTGATATGCAGGCCGCGATCGCAGCTCAGGGAGTGGCAGGTCAATTGAATAAACCCAGAGAAGAGGCAGCCGCCAGCTTCCCGTCACTAGAAAAAGAGAGGGGTACAACAATTAAACACGTTCCCAAATTAGCAATAAGTAATAGTAATAAAACCAATACTTCCAGGACAAGCGCTGAAAGCAAAAGAGACCGAACTGTAGTGATGCTGTCTGATACCAGTGCTCGCAGGGAGCGGAGCGCTGATGTCAGCGCACTACAATGGCCTATTGGCAGCTTTTTTATACAAAGCTTAGTAATTCTGGATCACCTGACAGACCAAGAAAGTTTAAAATCGTGGGCAATGAATTTCAATTCTTCCAGTTACAGTGAACAGGCTGCCTGAAGTCTAACCCTTACTGCATAGGAACAATTCGATTAGTGTATGTAAAATGGAGACTTACACAAGAGCTTTATCATTCTTTAGAGGAAATTCTGTTGAGATAAAAAGTGGCTTTGGCAAATTTCAAACACACAGAAGCACACCCCAACATAGATTGCACTCAAATACATATCCATATCCACACATACACTGCGTATTCAACACAGAAAACGGTTAATCGCAATAAAGACAATTAAAAGTGTGTGCGTTGAGTATTATACATCAAGTTTATGGTCAGCTTTGGCATGCAAACACTTGCTGCTAAACAACCAAAATAGCTCTCTTCTTTTAATGGCCTAATGAACAGTGGATCACCAAACTGTAACTATTAATACTTACCACTTTATTTCCTGTATCGTTTGTCTTCTCGCATTCTGGACCTCAAATTTAAAGATTAAAAAATACAAATGTATTCTGCTATGACTTAAGGAATCACTTGGGGCTTTTCAACTAATTTTCCATCTATTGGGATGACGAACTTCCAGATTGCATTTAAAAAGCACCCCCGGAAACAGAGATTTGAGTTAGTGGTTCCTTTGAAAATATGGTGCACATTTGCTGTGTCCATGGTTGCAGCTAAACTGTATGACTACCATTTTCCTTTGAATTTAGAATGCCCTTTTTTTGAGAAACCAAATCACATTGCTATCGTAGCCGCCTACAGTACAGTTACAAACTGAAGTATTACAGTTACACAATAAAGAGTTTGCATATACCCGCCCACTTCCTGTCCCCCCTCCTCCTCCCACCCTTCCTCTTCCTGCTGCTGTAGGTCCTCCTCCCCATCCTCTTCTTGCGGGGGCTGGAAGCTGACGCGTGCCGAGGTGGAGCGGGAGAGCTGGGGTGAGAGGTCGCGGGGGGGCTGCGGGGACGCGGAGGGGTCGAAGCGGAGACTCAACGAATCGGATCGCTCCAGGGGAGGAGGGGAGGGGCTACCCAGGTCTGGCATTGAGTAGCGCTGAGAGTGATGGGGCCTCCAGGTATCTGAGAGAGAGAGCGAGAGAGATAGGGTTAGAAACTCACATGTCTTTTGTAATTGATGCAAATTAGTGGGATAATGATTGACTGTACACTTACAGGAAGTTTTGTTGACTGATCAGATCTCCTTATGAATTACCTCTGTGGTTTATCTAGTTACAGTGTCTTGTCCACACACAGCACCTAGTACAATCTGCCAGCCTGCTTTTCAAACCCCATCTCACTGGTTTGTAAACATGGTGATTGATTTTTTTTCCTCACTGAGTGTTTGTTCTGGCTGTCCTGTGAAACTTGTGCTCTCGGTGGGTGCATCTATGCAGCACTAATGTAGTCTTCCCTATGATTTAGGTATTAAGCATCACTTTAACACACGCTGAGGCACTGCTTCCCACTGCTCTATTTTCATTTGTTTCACTAAATTCTATAACTTAATTTGAAATGGGCAGGAAACGGCTGCTGTATGGTTCGTCTTTTTCATGCAGTCTTGCTATTTAAAACATTCATTGTAATTAAAGTACTCGAATGTAAGACACAGGGCAATTTTTATAAGACAAATATGGTTTAAAAAGTGCGTTGTAAATTCGGAGAAAAAAGTTATTTTCCCCAACAGATTACGCATACTGCATAGAGAGAGTTGACGCAGGGAGGTCTAAAATGCTATGCAGCTTCTTGAACTACTACTATGAACCTAATGATCCTTGTGAACCCGGTCAGACAAACCAGCATAAGACAGAAAAGAACCTCAACGAGCAAAAGCCTGGAGTTAAATGGCCAAGAGCTTGTGAGAAACCCGCGTGGGACACAGTAAACACAGATCTCTGCTTTGCGTTAGAAAGGTTAAGTGGAACAGTTGAAAAGAAGCTGAATAAATTTGGGGACATCATCTACGCATATGGAAGTGAGAGGTTTGGAGTTGGAAAAAGGAAGGAAAAAGTACAAACTATTCCTGGAAAGTCTAGATGGCAGGAGATTGAACGCTTAGTTAGAGAAAGGAGACAGCTGAGGAACCAATGGAAAAGAGCAGAACAAAGTCAGAAGGAGGGACTCAATATCTTACAAAGGCTCATAAAAGATAAGCTTGCAACATTGCGCAGAGCTGGCGCCTCTGACGCTTACAAAAGAAGGAGCGTCACGAGAACTAACTTTTATAAAGACCCATTCAAATTTGTAAAAGCTATTCACCAGTGAGAAGAATGGCACACTAAAAGCATCTAAGTTTGAGCTGGAGAAATATTTGGAGGAAACACATACAGATTCAAAAGGCGGGAGCCTATGTCAATTACTTCAGACATCCCACCTATCAATCCGCCAGAATACCAAATGGAGGACTGTGCACCTAAGTGGAAAGAAGTAGAGCAAGCTGTGAAAAAAGCAAGGGCTTCATCATCTCCAGGGCCTAATGGAGTTCCATACAGAGTGTACAAAAGTGCTTCAGGAGTTCTCTGAATCCTGTGGAAATTGATGAAAGTGGCATGGGAAAAACAGGTTGTACCAAGAGCATGGCGCCCGAGCAGGTGGAGTCTTTATACCCAAAAGAAAAAGATTCTACAAGCATCAGTCAGTTTCGCCCTATTTCCCTGTTAAGCGTGAAGGCAAGATTTTCTTCAACATTATTGCTAAGAGATTGTCAACTTACCTATTAAAGAACTGCTTCATTGACACTTCAATACAAAAGCGGGCATTCCAGGTTTCCCAGGATGCTTAGAAAACATCAATGGGCTAATGCATATGGTTCAGTGCCACATGAACTTCTTTGGGCAGCATTTGATTTTTTCAGTGTACCGATGACAATAACAAATTTAGTGAAAGCCTACTTTGGAGATTTGCAATTTAGTTTTTCAACTTCAGAATTTAGCACGACATGGCAATGCCTAGAGGTTGGAATAATGGCAGGATGCACCATTTCTCCACTGGCTTTTACCATGGCAATGGAAGTAATCATCAAAATGGGTAGTAGGAGGAGCTTGGCTTCTGGAATGGACTACCACCAACTCGAGCATACATGGATGACATGACAACCATGACTACAACAGTATCTGCACTAATCGGTTATTGGGCAAATTAACCAATAACATTGAATGGGCACGAATGCAATTGAAGCCCACTAAATCAAGGAGCATCTCTATAATTAAAGGTAAAGTAGTAGATAAAACGTTCTTCATTAATGGTGTGGCAATACCAACAGTATCTGAGAAGCCAGTGAAAAGTCTTGGAAGATGGTACGACGGGGATCTAAAGGACACAGCTCGTGTGGGAGAAATTAGACAACAAGCAGTGGAAGGGTTGAAGAGTATAGACAGCAGCGCTTTACCAGGCAAACTAAAACTCAGGTGCTTTCAGTTTGGTCTACTGCCGAGGTTGCTGTGGCCACTGACAGTGTACGAAGTGTCTTTGACAACAGTGGAGTTCCACGCTGCCTCAGCAGAGTGGGACTTTATGGTAAAGGAATACTGAAGCTACCAGTCTCCGCTCTAACCGAGGAGTTTAAGTGCGCCAAGGTCCGACTGGAAATGACATTAGTAGAGTCACACGATAAATGCGTAAGGGAGGCAGCACCTGTGTTGAAAACTGGAATAAAGTGGGCGGCAAAGAAAGCTGTGGAGGATGTAAAGGCTGCCCTTCGAATTGGTGATATCATAGGTCAAGTTCAGCATGGAAGAGGGGGTCTTGGTCTCAGTTCAGCTCCTCCTACATGGCACGAGGCAACCCCAGCTCAACAGAGGAAGCTGGTAGTCAATGAGGTGCAAAAGCAGGAGGAGAGGATGAGGTGTGTAAAGGCTGTTTCCCAGGCCAAGCAGGGAGAATGGATGAGATGGGGAGAGTGTGGAACAATGCAAGATCGGCTGGCAAGACCTATGGACAATGGAAGAAAGCAGGATCAGTTTCCTCATCAGTTCAACATATGATGTTCTCCCATCACCACAGAACCTAAACTTCTGGGTAGGAGAGGATCCCTCATGTCTTTTGTGTTCATCACCTGCAACATTAAGGCAAATTTTGACAGAATGTAAGGTGGCTCTTAGCCAAGGACGGTTTACTTGGCACCATGACCAGGTGCTGCGATGTTTGGCCTTAGCATTGGAAGACAAGCGTAACATGACCAATAAGTTGCCACCAGTTCCATCAAAACATTACACACAAAAGACAATATTTCTCCATCCAGGAGAACAACCACCAAGAAAAGGTGTTAAAACCAATCATCGTCCAGGACAACTGGAAGCTGCTAGAGACTGGAAAATGCTGGCAGACGTTGGTCAACGGCTTATTTTTCCACCTCAGATTGCCACCACTAACCTTCGACCAGATATTGTCTTGTGGTCTGGATCAGCACGTCTTGTTCACCTGGTAGAGTTAACAGTGCCATGGGAGGATGCTGTAGATGAGGCGTGTGAGAGGAAGAAACTGCGGTATGCTCAACTAACCGCTGAAGCGGAACAGCGAGGATGGAGAGTCCAGGTTTACCCAGTGGAGGTGGGTTGTCGAGGATTTGTGGCACACTCCACAACCCGGTTTCTCAGAAACGTCAGATTCAGTGGCCAAGAGTTGCGTCGCACAGTGAAGAACTTATCTGAAGCAGCAGAGAGGAGCAGCAACTGGCTGTGGTTGAGACGGAAAGATTCTGGCTGGGGATCTCAAGCACAATAGAAAGAAAGAAACACTGATGTATGGGTAAGTAAGCTGGGCTGAGTTGAGTGGGGGACGGAGGGGGGTGATGCTGGGACACCAGAATCACCGTCGAGCCCTCTTGAGGTGTCGTGGGCTAGTCGACGAAACACTGAGGATGGAAGGTGCCCACTTGAAAACCCCAGAGATGTATCCTACTTAGCTCAATCCAGACGGTTGTCATGCTGATGCGCTGGGGAGGCCGCACTGTGGTTGATCCCCGGAGCCAGCATCACAGCCGTTGTGTGTGCTGATGCGCCAGGGAGGCAAATAAGCTGATCCCTGGAGCCAGAAAAAACTACTAGAAACCTGTTTTTTGCGTTTTTTTGATGATGTCGGACCAGGTCCGACATAGGACAGCAAAGAGTTAAACTTATTTAGCACTTTCTGTTCTTTCCCCCATAGTACACACAAAGAGAGTCACACCGGACCAGTCCAGGCTGCATTGACACAAACCCACATCCCCCTTCCCCGCAGACAAACACACACACACACGCCCCCCCTGCACACAAACACACACACACGCCCCCCGCACACAAACCCACACGCACCCCCCCCGTACACAAACACATATGCCCCCCACACACAAACATACATGCCCCCGCACACAAACCCACACGTCCCCCCTCCCCGCACACAAACCCACACGCCCCCCAGCACACAAACACACACGCCACCCCTCCCCGCACACAAACACACACGCCACCCCTCCCTGCACACAAACACACACGCCCCCCTGCACACAAACACACCCCCCCCCCGACAAACACACACGCCCCCTCCTTTACAAACCCACACCCCCTCCCCAAGCACACAAACCCACACGCCCCCCCCTCCCTTTAAACACACACCCCCCCCTGCACAAAACACACAGGCCCCCCTGCACACAAACACACACGCCCCACACAAACACACACGCCTCCCCTCCCACACAAACACACACCGCCCCCTCCTGCACACAAACACACGCCCCCTGCACACAAACACACAGGCCCCCGCACACAAACACACAGGCCCCCCCGCACACAAACACACAGGCCCCCCGCACAAACACACAGGCCCCCCCACACAAACACACAGGCCCCCCGCACACAAACACACACGCCCCCCCAACACAAACACACACTCCGGGAGGTCCTAGTTCTGCAGCAAGTGGCTGTGGCCGTGACATTCTTTTTTTTTTGGACTTTCCTTTTTGTTTTTCTTTGCTGCTTTGCACCCTATAAAATGAGTGGGTGTTTGTTTCAGTTTGCTTCGTTCCCACCCGAGCCACACTGTGGGTGGTCGTCTCTGGGTTTTATATTTTTATGATAATTTCAAAATCTTTGAACTTTTAACGCTTGTGTTGTCTGTATACAGTGTATGTGATTATAAGTGGGTGAATTATGTTCCAAGCAGCACCTTGTACCACGATCCTTGAGAAATAATCTCAAAATGTAACTTGTCAATTCCTCTACCGACTGTTTTTGCTTTTACTACAGACTTGTGTTCAGTGTGTTGTTCCACCGTGACACAGCCTCCATTTTGTTTTGTTTGCTGATACCTGTAAAGTTTTTTTTTTTTTTTAATTACATACAATATCAATTATCAATATTGTTAAATAAAGAACATTATAATTTTTGGTAAAATCATGAGCCAGAACTTAAGAGAATTTTATACTGCCTAGTAAGTGCCACTGGCATGACAGGTAAAGTGAGTGTGAAAAAAAACAATTACTTTTAACATGTATGTCTTTACCAGTTATGCCCCACTTTGTCAAGAAAACATCTGCAATTCCTTGCTTTATTATTTTTTTAGATGCAATGTGTAGATTTGTGTTTTTTGCTCTGGTAAAGGTAACCACGAGTTAAGTGGAATGAATTGCCTTGGTTATTTATTTAATGACTTTATGTGGATATCCCCCTATACAGGTGACATCTCTATGGCCCTTTTTACATGCAAGCTGGAGTCGTTAAATTTAACACTTAAAGCACGATATTTGGCACGACTCCAATGCGCTGTTACATTTTTCTAACTTGTTGACTTTCTGTTTCTATTTCTCATAACGAAACTTAAAAGATGGGCGGATGTTTTTGGTATCTGTATTACACAATACCATTGTACCTTCACATTTGGCACACTGATGTTGTGTGTGTTTCTCTTGGTTACGTGGCTGTGTTATGAAAACTACTCTTGTTAAATATCTCGTATTTCTGGTTTTGTATTTTTGAAACATAACTGCCTTGGTTATTAATTTAACGACTTTAAGTGGATCTTCCCTATACACGTGACATCTATGTTGTATACAGAAACAGGCGTACCGTATATATATATATATATATATGAGTTGAGACCCACAGACACACACACTAAGTTTGAACTCGAGCAGAACCGTGTCCAGACCCGCTGATCATCATGTCCCCTCTCTCTCTCCTCTTCCTATTCACCGCCTCGTTCCTCTTACACCGCCCGGCCGAGGGCTCCACAGCATCCGAGCAGGCAGACGGCTTTTTTCCCAACAGCTTCTTGAGATCATCGAACCCTAACCATTTTCTATTGGAATGCCGGCAAGCTTTAAAAATACCGGCTTTGGAAGTGTTACCGGGCGGCGGGTGGGACAATCTTCGTAACGTTGACTTGGGTCGGGTGATGAACTTTAACTATTCACAGTGTCGGACTACCGAAGACGGGTCTTACCTCATACCAGACGAGGTGTTCACGATACCTCAGAAACGGAGCCGTGTGGAACAGAGTTCGGAACTGATAGACAGCTGGCTGCAGTACCGGAGCGTCGTGGCGAGTTCCATCAATTCGGAAGCCTCGTTTTCAATCGGCTTGCCAGGGACGTTTTCATTTCCCATCAACGGCAAATATTCGAGTGAAAGTAAGAGAGTGAAAACACATCAAGTTCGGGACGGGACAGTGACGACACGAGTGCAGGTAAGCTAATGTGTTATTTTTATTTTGTAGCACTGAAGACAGTTACTGTGTGTGTGTATGTGTGTGTATATATATATATATATATATATATATATATATATATATATATATATATATATATATATATATATATATATATATATATATATATATATTGTACTTGCTCTTTTAAACTTGATTTACTCTTAATCTAGCACTGAATACACACTGTAAATCAAAATGTTTAAGATCTAAACATCAAAATAAACACCTACAGGCAACAGATAATAAACACGTCTTTGTGTTTATTCTTGGAACACTTAGGGTTGGATTTTTAATTGAACGCAAGATACCTCGCGTCTAAATAATACGCTACCTGCGTCAATGCTGCTGCACTGCTGTTTTAAATGAGCGCTTCTTGTCTGGGTTGAAAGCGCAAGCTTGTTTACTGGGGGCACACCACGCCCACTTTTCCTATTTTTGTGTCTATTTAAATGAACCCTGCACTTCCCCTGGAATGCTGGAAACACGTCAGAGTTCAATGCAAACCCCAGAGGCGTACATACCACTAGCCATAGCATTACTATGGGCCCCGAGCGAGATACATTATATGTAAAAAAAAAAAAAAAAATCTTTACATTACATACACGGGTTTGATTTTGGTATTAGTATAGGCTATTCAGGTGCTGGGCCCTGTCCAATCTTGACTTTGTAATCAATATATTAATTTTCACGGCCATCCACCGCAAAAAAATATCTAGTATGGTCTGAGCCTGACAGGACAGGGTAACGCTGTCCACCACTACCACTGCCTCCTTCAGTCCGTTTTCAGAGAATCACACTGAGTGTGGTGCTGTTCCTCTTGCTGTTGCATGCTTTTCGACCTCATCGTCGGGGATGTTCTACAAACATGAGTAAGACAATGTCTGAGTAAAAACTTTTTAAATTGAGCTATATTTTAGAGTACATCTATATGAAAAGCCCTCAAAATTGTAATTGTAGTTTCACTTAAGTTACTGATTGGTTTTACAAGCTGACTTTCAAGTGTACTTTCCTTAATTAGGACTAAACTTTTTACTGACTTTTGAAAATAAGGCCATTTGCAAACATATTGCACAACGGAGTAGTAAAAAGTACTCCACATTAAAAAAAAATAAAATAAACAATTCATCCATCTACAGCAAAAGGAAAGCTTCCCCAAGAGTCAAAACACTATTCTTTGGATAGCTTACATAATGTTTTTTAATCATCTCCATCTCCATCTTTGAGAATAAATAATACACAACACCTCTCTAAACTTGAGAGATAAAATAAAAAATTCCACATCAAGATAATCTTTGTATCAATAGCATTATGTAAGCCACTGAATGCTAATAGTAGAATGACGTTCCTGTTTCTCCACAAAACAGTCCTAATCATTTCTCCCTTTCCCTTGTCATATCTTGTGTTGTTTTCCATGTAGCTGAAAACGTAAGGTTGCGGATGCAACCCCGGTTCTCTGAAAGAGAAAATAGCCATCAACTAATGAGTATCGCCGTCAGGTGATCCGGAATTACAGAGCTTTGTATAAAAAAGCTGCTAACAGGCCACTGTAGTGCACTGACATCAGCGCTCCGCCCCCTGCGAGCACTGGAATCAGACAGCGTCTGATCTACAGTTCAGTCTCTTTTGCTTCAGGCCGCAGAGGCTTGCCGAAGCGACCTCACTGCTTGATTGCTATTTTCTCTTTCAGAGAACCGGGCTTACATCCGCAACCTTTCATTCTCTTTCAATTTGAAAATAGCCATCAACTAATGGGTACAGTGTACCAAAGCAGTCGCGAGGGAGACACTGCGGCAGACGGACATGATCGGTTATGACATGCATACCAGCATGCATGGAACAGCACCTCAGTGTCTGGGTTCGAAATGACATATGTCCTGATACAGTTTCTGTAACAATCTTAGAAGTACGGTATCGTACAGAGGATATTTCTCAACAGCGCATCACTGGAGAGTGTACCTACCACACCCAATCCTCATCCAGGGACTGACACTAAGTGTCTACGTCCTCTGGTGCAATGGAATCAACCCTATGCTCCGAACAGAGGAGAGCAATTCAGTACAGAAACAAAGTCTTAGATGTACAGTAATGTACAGAGGATATATCTCAACAGCGTAACACTGGAGAGTGTACTACAATACACAACCCTCAGCCATGGACTAGCACTAAGTGTCTACGTCCTCTGGCGTAATGAGATCTAAGACCGATGCATCAAGATTCGGAGCAAAGCACACCCTGAACCCGCAGGGGTTCCAAGATGGCGTCCATGCACTTGGAAAAAGTGCGGGGGGCGAGGGACAGGCCAAAGGGGAGTACCCGGTACTCATAAAACCTGCCCTGGAACGTGAAGCGGAGATACTTCCAGTGTCCTGGCCTGATAGGGATGTGAAAATACGCATCCTTCAGGTCCACGGTGGTAAACCAGTCCCCCGGCCGAATTGTCTGAACAATCTGGCGGTACGTGAGCATCTTGAAACGTAACACCCGAAGGTGTTTGTTCAGAAGTCTCAGGTCCAAGACAGGACGGAACCCGCCGTCCTTCTTGGGGACTAGGAAGTATTTTGAATAGAAGCCCTTTCTGCAAGAGGAGGGGTCTACCTTGCAAATGGCACGCTTCGAAAGAAGCGTGAGGATTTCCATGTTTAGAACCGCACATTGGAGCGGGTCCTTCACTGCAGTTACTAACTGGAATTGAAGGCTGTAACCTACCCTTAGAGTCTTCAGCACCCAGGCCTGGGAGAGCCGCAGCTGTCATCTGGCAACCACTAGGGCTGCCAGGCACCTGCCCTCTGCCCTCGCAGTGAACTGCGCCAGCCTAGCGAGTGTCTCGGACACTTGCTGCAGCTCCAGTTTCTGCACGGGCGTGATAGTATCAGTGAGCTCTTGAATAAGAGTCAACTGATATATCATAAGCAGGCTGTAAGAGTTTGACAGCCTGGTAGCTTGGGCACAGGCAGTGTAGGCCTTCCTGAGGTGGACCTCGGTCGTCGTACACTGCTTATTTGGGCATAGCAAGTCCTTAGCTGGACCAATGCCTGGAACCTTTATGAGGGCGGCAATTGCCGAGTCCACCAATTGGAACTCTGCCAATCCGGCGCTAGCTGCGTCATGCAGAGCCGCTAAACTCCTTGCTTCAGCCACCGAAGCCGGTGCTGAAGCCGGGTTACCCCATGTGGACTGGACCTCCCGAACAAAGTCAGGGAAGGGAGGCAAGGTCTTTTGCCTAGTGGGCGCGGCTGAAGGAAACCAGGAGCACGGTAACTCCTTGTCCTGCGGCCATTCTACCCCCAGGCAAAGGGCAGCCCTCTGCATAAAAGCCTCGAAGCTAGGCGGCGCCATAGGCTCTTGTTCCAGCTCGCTCAGCGAATCACCTGAGTGGGCTGAAGGCTGCGAGAAATCCTCTCCATCCCCAGAAGCCTCCAGGGAGAGAACATCCTCATCGTAGTCCAGCTTCCCCTCAGGAGTCCGAGCTACGACTGGAGCCGGTGGTGGGACTGCTATCTTAGCTGCAGGGGCTGCGACCGGTGCAGCCAAAGCCACTGCCGGTAACCTAGCCAGCAAAAGCTGTTGTTGTCCCAACATCACCTCCATAAATCTCCCAATCTGGTCTGTGAGGGCCGAGATACCGGGATCAGGACGACGGTCCCTATTAGGGGAGCGGTGTCGCTTGCAGGGTGGAGAACAACTCCCACGGGGGGAGTGCCTACTCGGCTCAACTCTCCGAGTCGGAGAGCGAGAGCGACGCTCAGGTGAGGGCAAAACAGAGAGCTGTAAGTGAGTTGGGGAGTGAACCAGAACCCCTGAGGGGGGAATGGTTGCCGTGTGAGCTCCCTTACTGGAGGGGGACACAAGTCCCATCGCTCTGTTGACTCTGGCCTTTAATACCCGCCTTTGGAACTTTGCGCAAATGGCGCAGTAGTTCCTGTCAGCTAGAGCTGATTCTGTGTGCTCAGGACCCAGGCACGAGGCACAGCATTCATGGGCGTCCTTTGGGGGCATCTTATGCCCACAGGTGATGCAGTCATGAAAGGCCGCCATAGCGCAAAGGAATTGCGCACGGCCACCGGTGCACGGAATTGCGCGGGGCACGGGGGTCCCGGTGCACGGGGATCGAGTGCACGGCGCACAGAAGTGCGCGGGGTGTGCGAGTCGGTGCTGGTTAATGGCCCGGTGCTTGTGCACGGAAGGGCCTGGTGTCGGTGCACGGAGTGCTCGGGGCACGGGGTTTCACAGAAGTGTCCAGGTGCATGGGAGAAGCACGGGGCACAGGGTACATGTGCCGGTGCAGGGTACGTCACAACCCGATAAAATTTGGGTGATACTGTGTCAGGCAAAGCACAGACAAGCAGTATATGTAGTTGACGACCCTCTTCCAATACTGCTGCACAGAGGTGGTGAAAGCTGGTAAGCCACTAACAGTATCAGGCAGAGAAAAATCTCAGCGCTAGATACAGTTTACGTAGCTGAGCAGAGCTAGGCCTGCGTGAGACCACTGCTGCAGTACTGCAAAAACTTGCTAAATATATACGGTATATATATATATATATATATATATATATATATATATATATATATATATATATATATATATATTTTACAAGAATAAGCTAACCTGAAGGTCAGCCAGAAAAATTGTAGTAGAAACTCGAGCAGAGCCAAGTATCTAAGAGGTGGCACGCCGAAAATAGAGCGAGGCGGGCGGATGCAATATCAACCGAGCCCGGTGATATACGGGCCGCGATCGCAGCTCAGGGAGTGGGAGGTCAATTGAATAAACCCAGAGAAGAGGCAGCCGCCAGCTTCCCGTCACTAGAAAACGAGAGGGGTACAACAATTAGACACGTTCCCAAATTAGCAATAAGTAATAGTAATAAAACTAATACTTCCAGGACAAGCGCTGAAAGCAAAAGAGACCGAACTGTAGTGACGCTGTCTGATACCAGTGCTCGCAGGGAGCGGAGCGCTGATGTCAGCGCACTACAATGGCCTATTGGCAGCTTTTTTATACAAAGCTTAGTAATACTGGATCACCTGACGGCGATACTCATTAGTTGATGGCTATTTTCGAATTGAAAGAGAACATCAAGAGTCTTCCCCTTAAAAAGAACAACCAAACTATAATATATGTATGTACTACAGCAAGGCTATTCAACTCCAGACCTTTTATTAGGTATTAGGTCATATATAACAAAAATTCCAAGTTTCGATGGAATAAATACAATCCAAAGGGTTAAATTATTGACTACCTGCATGTTAATGCAGTCTTCCCCCATCAACTGCTTAATAGCAGTAAGCAAGTGTATGATTTTGTTTGAGAATTCAGTCAGATCCTTCTTTCAAATTCTCAAAATGAAGTCATATATCACTTGAAAGAAGTATGCACAAAATTAATATGAATAACTCAATCTAAGTTTGATCAAAATAATTTGTTTTGTGCAAAGATTAAACACTCTCTCCATTGCATCATACAACTAAAAAGATGTGTTTTTTTTTTAAATGAGAGTACATTAAATTTAACTGAATTAAAAAAGTCATCATATTGTTAAATCCAACTCTCCAGTTACCGAGTCATTATCTTTTACTGACACAAAAGACGTAAACAAAAGGAAAAGAACATGGTACAGTTTATCCACTGCTTTTAACCACCCATTGCTGCAATATGTTTTCTTATTTGTGTGTAATACATACTTTCCCTTTTCAAGACAAGGGAACTTGTCCATGACTGTTTTCATGTCCCTACTGGGGACTGTGGACAACCACATTTGACGTCCTTCATGTGTCTCATTTAAAAGCATGTTTATATGATTTTCATTGGGCTGTGGTTTTGTCCATTCCATTGATGGCTCTGACACATTTCTCTCACAGTCATCATTGGGGGTTATTCATAAATATAGACGGTATTTCCACAACAGCCTGTTAATAAACGGTGGTGGTATTTTTTTCTCATTCATAAAACTACCGTCAGGATAAATAAAGTGACGGTCATGTTGTACTGGCACGTTAAAAGATTTCATACAACCAATAAAGTTTAGTATGCTAAGTAAGTTGTCCCGTATATATGACGTAGCTGACGATAAAGACCGTGCCAATGCACCAAGTTGTGTGCATTTTATTCATTACTGCACTGTACCGGTAACAATAATAGTAGCAAAATGGGTGCTATGTAGACAATTCCCCCAAAGTGAATAATAATATGTGTTAAGAACGACTGTAGCCTACATAACAGCAAGTTAAAGCATGTTTTTACATCTTTCATAGAGAAGATATTGTAGTTGCCTGCTTAAATTACCAGTATGCATTATAATAAATAACTAGATTGTAGAATTGTTTTAATAGTAATAATAATATTTTATTTAATAATAGCTGTTTTTCTCCTTAACATAACTGTAAACTGAAATATATATGGACATTGACAGCTGGTTTACCTTAGAGTTATTTCCACAGATCCTTATATATAATCCAGTTACAAAAAACGAAAAAGCTATAGTGCTGGGTTTGCATAATTTACTGCATTTTATTCTCTCTCCACCTCAAATATTTTAAATATATTACTGTATTTCGACCCGAAACCTTCGACTTGTGTAATCATCAAGAACACCCAAATTGCCACTGCTGATATGAAAGGTACAGTACTTGTGTTGTGAAATATTCTGCAAATCTGGACCGTAATATAATATTCTGCTTCACCACTTTAATTATTATTATTTATTTCTTAGCAGACACCCTTATCCAGAGCAACTTATAATTGTTTCAAGATATCACATTGTTTTTACATACAATTACCCATTTATACAGTTGGGTTTTTACTGGAGCAATCTAAGTAAAGTACCTTGCTCAAGGGTACAGCAGCAGTGTCCTCCACCTGGGATTGAACCCACAACCCTCCAGTCAAGAGTCCAAAGCCCTAACCACTACTCCACACTACTGCATTAATGACTGCAGCATAAAATAAAAAATGTTATTACAGTACATTATTTTGGTTTACAATGTTTACAGTTGCCCTGCGATGGACTGGCGTCCCATTCCAGGGT
This sequence comes from Huso huso, assembly GCA_036884735.1. Classification (NCBI taxonomy): domain Eukaryota; kingdom Metazoa; phylum Chordata; class Actinopteri; order Acipenseriformes; family Acipenseridae; genus Huso; species Huso huso. The sequence goes on along the minus strand of JAHFZB010000077.1, from coordinate 90,605 downwards.
GTAGTCTAGCCTTGCGCCCTGTGTATGCCGGGTTAGGCTCCGGCTCACCGCGACCCTGTAAAGGATTAAGCGGTTAATGATAATAGATGGATGGATGTTTACAGTGTATATTTGAGAAAGTGTAAGTTAGCCTCATGTTGCACAATAAAGCTATTTTATATTCTATATATTCATATAAAACATGATTGTTTGAACCCCAACATGCACGATAACACTAATAATAATAATTCAGCAATTGGCTCGTCAAGATACTAAACTGTATGAATCTGAAAACTTTCGCATCAGCATGAAAATGCTGGGCAATTTTTAACAAAATTAAGAAACCATGCTCAGTCATTAAGGATGCAAAATATTTCAATATTACAACAGGTGATGAACTAGCTTGGAGAAAAAAAAAACAGCCCACATCTACTTCCTGCTTTAAAAAGGAGTGTTTTGCTTCAAGCCGCATGCATCAGTGGTGATGAGGTGGGCCATAGCACAGCATTTCAGAGGGAAGGTGTACAAGGTAATGCATTTTAGGGATGATGGACGCCCTTGGGTAAGCAAACATAGTATTATGATTGAAACCAGCTACTTAAGTGTTCCTACACTTTCTGGTACAAGTTGCATTTGTTGCCAAAAAAACTATTTGGATCAGCTTAAGAAAATTCCCCCATTTTGGTTCCTGCTCAGGTAGCTTCTGGCCAATTACTATCTGAAGTTCTGTAATTAAAGTCATCACACCAGCAGCTGTTACTATCTGAAGTTCTGTAATTAAAGTCATCACACCAGCAGCTGTTACTATCTGAAGTTCTGTAATTAAAGTCATCACAGCAGCAGCTGTTACTATCTGAAGTTCTGTAATTAAAGTCATCACAGCAGCAGCTGTTACTATCTGAAGTTCTGTAATTAAAGTCATCACAGCAGCAGCTGTTACTATCTGAAGTTCTGTAATTAAAGTCATCACACCAGCAGCTGTTACTATCTGAAGTTCTGTAATTAAAGTCATCACACCAGCAGCTGTTACTATCTGAAGTTCTGTAATTAAAGTCATCACACCAGCAGCTGTTACTATGGGAAGTTCTGTAATTAAAGTCATCACAGCAGCAGCTGTTACTATCTGAAGTTCTGTAATTAAAGTCATCACACCAGCAGCTGTTACTATCTGAAGTTCTGTAATTAAAGTCATCACACCAGCAGCTGTTACTATCTGAAGTTCTGTAATTAAAGTCATCTCACCAGCAGCTGTTACTATGGGAAGTTCTGTAATTAAAGTCATCACAGCAGCAGCTGTTACTATCTGAAGTTCTGTAATTAAAGTCATCACACCAGCAGCTGTTACTATCTGAAGTTCTGTAATTAAAGTCATCACACCAGCAGCTGTTACTATCTGAAGTTCTGTAATTAAAGTCATCTCACCAGCAGCTGTTACTATCTGAAGTTCTGTAATTAAAGTCATCACAGCAGCAGCTGTTACTATCTGAAGTTCTGTAATTAAAGTCATCACAGCAGCAGCTGTTACTATCTGAAGTTCTGTAATTAAAGTCATCACAGCAGCAGCTGTTACTATCTGAAGTTCTGTAATTAAAGTCATCACACCAGCAGCTGTTACTATCTGAAGTTCTGTAATTAAAGTCATCACACCAGCAGCTGTTACTATCTGAAGTTCTGTAATTAAAATCATCACACCATCAGCTGTTACTATCTGAAGTTCTGTAATTAAAATCATCACACCAGCAGCTGTTACTATCTGAAGTTCTGTAATTAAAGTCATCACTCCAGCAGCTGTTACTATCTGAAGTTCTGTAATTAAAGTCATCACAGCAGCAGCTGTTACTATCTGAAGTTCTGTAATTAAAGTCATCACACCAGCAGCTGTTACTATCTGAAGTTCTGTAATTAGTCATCACACCAGCAGCTGTTACTATGGGAAGTTCTGTAATTAAAGTCATCACAGCAGCAGCTGTTACTATCTGAAGTTCTGTAATTAAAATCATCACACCAGCAGCTGTTACTATCTGAAGTTCTGTAATTAAAATCATCACACCAGCAGCTGTTACTATCTGAAGTTCTGTAATTAAAGTAATCACACGAGCAGCTGTTACTATCGGAAGTTCTGTAATTAAAGTCATCACACCAGCAGCTGTTACTATCGGAAGTTCTGTAATTAAAGTCATCACACGAGCAGCTGTTACTATCTGAAGTTCTGTAATTAAAGTCATCACACCAGCAGCTGTTACTATCTGAAGTTCTGTAATTAAAGTCATCACACCAGCAGCTGTTACTATCTGAAGTTCTGTAATTAAAGTCATCACCAGCAGCTGTTACTATCTGAAGTTCTGTAATTAAAGTCATCACACCAGCAGCTGTTACTATCTGAAGTTCTGTAATTAAAGTCATCACACCAGCAGCTGTTACTATCTGAAGTTCTGTAATTAAAGTCATCACACCAGCAGCTGTTACTATCTGAAGTTCTGTAATTAAAGTCATCACACCAGCAGCTGTTACTATCTGAAGTTCTGTAATTAAAGTCATCACACCAGCAGCTGTTACTATGGGAAGTTCTGTAATTAAAGTCATCACAGCAGCAGCTGTTACTATCTGAAGTTCTGTAATTAAAGTCATCACACCAGCAGCTGTTACTATCTGAAGTTCTGTAATTAAAGTCATCACACCAGCAGCTGTTACTATCTGAAGTTCTGTAATTAAAGTCATCTCACCAGCAGCTGTTACTATGGGAAGTTCTGTAATTAAAGTCATCACAGCAGCAGCTGTTACTATCTGAAGTTCTGTAATTAAAGTCATCACACCAGCAGCTGTTACTATCTGAAGTTCTGTAATTAAAGTCATCACACCAGCAGCTGTTACTATCTGAAGTTCTGTAATTAAAGTCATCTCACCAGCAGCTGTTACTATGGGAAGTTCTGTAATTAAAGTCATCACAGCAGCAGCTGTTACTATCTGAAGTTCTGTAATTAAAGTCATCACACCAGCAGCTGTTACTATCTGAAGTTCTGTAATTAAAGTCATCACACCAGCAGCTGTTACTATCTGAAGTTCTGTAATTAAAGTCATCTCACCAGCAGCTGTTACTATCTGAAGTTCTGTAATTAAAGTCATCACAGCAGCAGCTGTTACTATCTGAAGTTCTGTAATTAAAGTCATCACAGCAGCAGCTGTTACTATCTGAAGTTCTGTAATTAAAGTCATCACACCAGCAGCTGTTACTATCTGAAGTTCTGTAATTAAAGTCATCACAGCAGCAGCTGTTACTATCTGAAGTTCTGTAATTAAAGTCATCACACCAGCAGCTGTTACTATCTGAAGTTCTGTAATTAAAGTCATCACACCAGCAGCTGTTACTATCTGAAGTTCTGTAATTAAAATCATCACACCATCAGCTGTTACTATCTGAAGTTCTGTAATTAAAATCATCACACCAGCAGCTGTTACTATCTGAAGTTCTGTAATTAAAGTCATCACTCCAGCAGCTGTTACTATCTGAAGTTCTGTAATTAAAGTCATCACACCAGCAGCTGTTACTATCTGAAGTTCTGTAATTAAAGTCATCACACCAGCAGCTGTTACTATCTGAAGTTCTGTAATTAAAGTAATCACACGAGCAGCTGTTACTATCGGAAGTTCTGTAATTAAAGTCATCACACCAGCAGCTGTTACTATCGGAAGTTCTGTAATTAAAGTCATCACACGAGCAGCTGTTACTATCTGAAGTTCTGTAATTAAAGTCATCACACCAGCAGCTGTTACTATCTGAAGTTCTGTAATTAAAGTCATCACACCAGCAGCTGTTACTATCTGAAGTTCTGTAATTAAAGTCATCACACCAGCAGCTGTTACTATCTGAAGTTCTGTAATTAAAGTCATCACACCAGCAGCTGTTACTATCTGAAGTTCTGTAATTAAAGTCATCACACCAGCAGCTGTTACTATCTGAAGTTCTGTAATTAAAGTCATCACAGCAGCAGCTGTTACTATCTGAAGTTCTGTAATTAAAGTCATCACACCAGCAGCTGTTACTATCTGAAGTTCTGTAATTAGTCATCACACGAGCAGCTGTTACTATCTGAAGTTCTGTAATTAAAGTCATCACAGCAGCAGCTGTTACTATCTGAAGTTCTGTAATTAAAGTCATCACACCAGCAGCTGTTACTATCTGAAGTTCTGTAATTAAAGTCATCACACCAGCAGCTGTTACTATCTGAAGTTCTGTAATTAAAGTCATCACACCAGCAGCTGTTACTATGGGAAGTTCTGTAATTAAAGTCATCACAGCAGCAGCTGTTACTATCTGAAGTTCTGTAATTAAAGTCATCACACCAGCAGCTGTTACTATCTGAAGTTCTGTAATTAAAGTCATCACACCAGCAGCTGTTACTATCTGAAGTTCTGTAATTAAAGTCATCTCACCAGCAGCTGTTACTATGGGAAGTTCTGTAATTAAAGTCATCACAGCAGCAGCTGTTACTATCTGAAGTTCTGTAATTAAAGTCATCACACCAGCAGCTGTTACTATCTGAAGTTCTGTAATTAAAGTCATCACACCAGCAGCTGTTACTATCTGAAGTTCTGTAATTAAAGTCATCTCACCAGCAGCTGTTACTATCTGAAGTTCTGTAATTAAAGTCATCACAGCAGCAGCTGTTACTATCTGAAGTTCTGTAATTAAAGTCATCACAGCAGCAGCTGTTACTATCTGAAGTTCTGTAATTAAAGTCATCACACCAGCAGCTGTTACTATCTGAAGTTCTGTAATTAAAGTCATCACACCAGCAGCTGTTACTATCTGAAGTTCTGTAATTAAAATCATCACACCATCAGCTGTTACTATCTGAAGTTCTGTAATTAAAATCATCACACCAGCAGCTGTTACTATCTGAAGTTCTGTAATTAAAGTCATCACTCCAGCAGCTGTTACTATCTGAAGTTCTGTAATTAAAGTCATCACACCAGCAGCTGTTACTATCTGAAGTTCTGTAATTAAAGTCATCACACCAGCAGCTGTTACTATCTGAAGTTCTGTAATTAAAGTCATCACTCCAGCAGCAGTTTGCTTCAGTGTTCCGTCACCGTTCAGATCTGCTTTTTCCATTATTTCAGGTTTACTGCCTGCTTCTAAGTCGATAATTTAACCATGACAATTCAAAATACTTTGACACAAATTAAATAGTATAAAGTCATCTGCAATGTATAAGGTACAACACCTTCCAGGAGCACATGCACAGGGTCATGTACCAGGCCACTACACAATGAAAAGTCCTGCAGTTCTTTGTATTAATGCCCCATAGCTTACTCCAGTATTGCTGAGCTGCTGGACTCATGACATGAAGAGCAACACATCTTTCCAGGTGTTCATCATCCCTCCTCAGACTATTCACGATTTCATTCCTCAGATTCACTATTTCAGTGTCATCAGTATACATTATAATTTCTCTGGAACAGCTCGTGCTTTTGAACATATTCTCCATCACATATATCATGCATTTCTTCATTTTCACTCTGGTGACATTTCATAACACATTTCCATATGTCTGGTATTTCAAGAAGGGCTTTTAGATTTTCAGCAAATGGGAAGATGTACCCCATGTGCTTTTTCTGAATAAGGTGTCCCTTGGCTGTGACAATTGAACATTGCAATGGAACAGGAATTGGCTGCACCAAGTTGAAGTTTTTTTGCTGTAGTATTTCAGCCTTTTCTTATTGCTGCTCAAATCCTCAAAGAAGTTTGGTTCAAAAATGTCATTCATGAAACCTGTGTCAATTCACTGAACTACCATCTCACTGTGTTGATAAGTTAAGATCTGTTGGTAACAACCGTGAAATCCCTTGCCCAACCAGCCTTTGTTAAAATGCAGTCTGACAGGTAATAGGCCACGCCCACAATGCCTGTTAAGGCTGTCATGCTGTGGGCTGAAGCCAGCTACACAGAACGGTGATGAAGCTAATAGACAACAATCTGTGTAGCGCTTTATATAGCTCTGTTCGCATCTTTTTTTCTTTCAGTATGTTTAATCTGTACATTAAACTTGAATTGGTGTGTAATTGCATCAACTTTAAAAAGATAAATAACTTACATTTTAATTTAACAATAACATAAATGAAAACTGTCTAGGATTAAAGTGACCCCTTTTTAAGTCCTTAAACAGGGACAAGGCTATGACAATATGGAAATACCAGGAAGTAGGGAGCAGGAAAGGGGGGCCGGAGGTAGAGGTGAAGGGGGGAAGTGGTAGGGGGGAAGTGCATTACAGCATGAACTGTGGGTTTTTATTTTTGGCACAGTAACACAAGTATGAAAATACAATAATCTTTTACCGGTGGAGCGATGCTGGGGAAAAAACTGGACAAATCTCTTAAACAAAAGAAACAAGTAAATGAACTTACCCTCAACTGTAAGCCTATTGTATTTATTGTGCGGGTAACAACCAAAACAAGCTCAACTGCCAAAAAAGAATAGGAAATGAGACTTTTTGTAGCCTATTATTACATATAACATTATATTAAATATAATAAAAATGATTTAAAATTCTCTTAAAAAGAGATAAATGACTTACCTCAGACAGACCAGAGATGCTTTATCTCAAGAAAAAAATAGCCATTGGCAAATTTGAATAGCTGAGCGCTGAAGAAGTCCTGACCAGCTGCTGCCTGAATTGGGCTGATCAAAACCAGTGTTTAGCTCGTATTGAACTAAATATTATTTGACAGATCCATGTTTGTATGGCAAGTTTGTTTACTTTGTTTTATTTAACACAGTTTCATCTTTCATTTGTTTAAATAGATGAAACATTGGCCTACAGATCGATGAAACATACAGTTAATAATTTAAACATTTTGTTACAAATAATGTTTCCGCATGATGTGTGTATTTCACTGCTAAAACGGGTGGTCTTAAATTAATCAATTTATTTTTACATAGACTTACCTTAAAGTTCAGCTGTTGAGATCTTCTATGATTTCACATGCTTCACTAATCTTGGATTGCCTATAATACTAATGTCGGTAAACAAATTGGTACGTGATAGTCAGAGTGTGTGAAAAAAAACACATAGCGTTTAAGAATGTGTTTGTATTACAAAGGGCTAAATACCAGTGTTTACAGAATCACATATAAACACTGCCGTTTCAGAATAGAAAACCTCTCTGCATCAATAAGCACATGACATTTAGCTTATAAACATGTCACATGTTCTTTGGTTTTACAGTGCAGTTACTGTATATATATATTGTACTTACTCTTAGTTAAACTTGATAATGTTCTCTCTCTCTCCCCCCCTTTCCTTTCCCCTCCCCTCCTCTCTCCCCTCTCCCCCTCTCCCCCTCCACTCTCCCTCCCCCATCTCTCCAGGTACGTAATCTCCTCTACTCAGTCCAGTCCACTCCAGGCTTCTCCCTTGACCCGCAGTTCCAAGATCAGGCCTACAAGATCGCTGAGGCCCTGGAGAACAACCAGACCCGACTGGCCGGCTTCCTCTCTGAGTCCCTGGTACTGAACTACGGGACCCACGTCCTCACCACGGTGCATGCTGGAGCCAGCCTGGTCCAGGAAGACTTCCTCAAATCCAGCGTCCTCTCGGGCAGCCAGGACAACTCTGACTCTTCTTCTTCTTCCAGGTCCATCAGCGTCTCTGCTGGATTGCATTTCTTCAATGTCGTCAACGTGGGATTCGGCACCCAAAGTGGGGCCTCCAGCTCGACTCAGGACTCCGCTAGCCAGCAGTACGTTGGAAACATCACCTATTCGGTCACTGAAAGCCACGGAGGAGCCCTGTTCTATCCTGGTATCACCTTACAAAATGGCAAGAAAACATCGCCAATAATCTGGTGGCGATTGACCGCTCTGGTCTGCCTTTGCCGGCTGTGTTTAACCAGCAGTCTCTACTGGGCTTATCAGAGCCTACAATCCGCAAACTGGTGCTGGCCGTGACCCAGGCCATCAAGACCTATTACCAAGTCAACACCATCCCTGGCTGCGTCAAGGTCGAGTCGCCGAATTTCAATTTCCATGCAAATGTAGACGGCGGCTCTTGCCAGGCCACAGTAACAATTTCACGTTCGAGGCGTGTTTCAGGACTGTATGGCACTAACGACGGACTCTCAGGATCTATGCCACAAACTGGAACAGAAAAACCCGCTAACGGGTGCCTATTCCTGTCCTGAGCAATACAACGCAGTCAAACTCCAAACAGATAACAAGGAACAAGGCTACAGTACTTACGAATGCCACCAGGAATGCAAAACAACATTTTGGTTCTTTGAAAGTTGTAAACAAGTCTGTGGTGACATCTATAGGGTCAGGAAAGCCCGTTTCAATGCTTATTGGTGTGTAGCGACCCAAAAACAAGTGCCATCTCTTTCGGGGTACCTTTTCGGAGGCCTGTACACCTCTTCTAGCCCAAACCCGCTCACCAAATCACAGTCGTGCCCGGCTGGCTTCGTAGAGTTGAAGCTGTTTGATGGGATGAAAGTGTGTGTGAGTAATGAATACGAAATGCAGGCAGGGAATTCAGTCCCGTTCGGAGGTTTTTTTAGCTGCCACGCTGGGAACCCCTTAAGTGTGGAGAGGGAGGGGGAGGATAAGGAGAAGGGAGGGGTTTCAGCCCAAAAATGCCCTAAAGGTTTTAGCCAACACCTAGCAGGAATGAGCGATGGATGCCAGATTATGTACTAAATGCGTTCCCGCGAGTTCACCGAAGGGCAGCTGCCCGAAATCGCTTGCCGCCGTTTATTAAAAACCATTGGTCAGCAACGCCATGACTAACACGATCATGATCATGAGCGAGGGCAATCTGTCCTGGGTCAAAGATTCCAAAACCAAACTGTGGAAGATCGCACAGCCAGGGATTTTCACCAGATGAGCCAAGTTTTCAACCCCAGAAAAGAGAGCTTGTCACCGGGCGCTTATGTGGGTGTGGCCCTGGGGTGTTGGCTGGTGTGGGGGTCGCCATAGTAATGGGGGGTTTATGGGAGGAGGTGGTGGAGGGGGGGGATGGGGCATTTCATGAAATTGAAGGGGGAGGGAGACAGGGGGAGGGGGAGGAAGAAGTTGTTAGAAGTAGCATTGCCACAATATCAAATTCACAGTATTTGATTCTTGAATGACTTTTTTTTCCTACGGTTATTGAAATTCCGATATCAATGATATGATATTTAAATTCATTTACAACATTACAAAAGGATTCCTATAGGAATATGAAAATCTATTTTGGCATAAAATATTTCGGCTCCCTTAAGTGTTTAAAAACACTTTAATAAGCATTGAAAATAATGTATTCAGTTAGAAACGTATTAACCTGCTATTTATTCCAGGTGTACAAAAGAATGATGGAAACAAAATCAGATTGAAAAACATTTATCTTATATATACAATACAATATGTAAGATCAATGTTTTTCAATCTGATTTTGTTAGCACTGAAGACAGTAACTGTACAAATATTGTACTTGCTTTTAAACTGGATTTCCTCTTAATTTAGCACTGAAGACAGTTACTGTATATATTGTACTTGCTCTTAGTTAAACTTGAATACTCTTAATTAAGACAATAAAGTGGTGTTCTGTGGTTATGGGTTGTGAAGTAAACAAAAAATAATAAAAGAACAAATTAATTGAAATTGTCTGAGTTAATAAAATGGCTTGGATAAATTAGGTACTGTGATTGGCTAAACAAGATCACGTGACTGTGCAGTAATTTTTTGTCTTACCGCACAACCTACTTTCTTACCTGATCTATTAATATTACCTGAAAAAAAACAAGGACCAGGGTCACAAATGGAGATTAGATAAAGGGCATTCAGAACAGAAAATAGGAGGCACTTTTTTTGACAGAGAATTGTGAGGGTCTGGAACCAACTCCCAGTAATGTTGTTGAAGCTGACACCCTGGGATCCTTCAAGAAGCTGCTTGATGAGATTCTGGGATCAATAAGCTACTAACAACCAAACGAGCAAGATGGGCTGAATGGCCGCCTCTCGTTTGTAAACGTTCTTATGTTCTTATGTCATTTGTTGTAGTGTTGTGTCCCTTGTGACATCTGATCATTTTTAAATTATAAAATATAATTATAATAATCATATATGTTAAATATATATATATATATATATATATATATATATATATATATATATATATATTGTGAGATAGCGGGTTGTGTGAGACGGCAGGGAGGGGGTTAAAACCTCCCTGCGAGAGAATGTACCTCTGTTTGTTCGTTTGCTGTATTGTTTCATTTAATTTGCTAATTGTGTTATTGTTTAATTTAATTCTTTGTTAATTGTTTTATTATGTATTATCCGTATTTAAGACGTGCAGCCAGGCTGCATGAGGCTGCTGAGTAGAAGGAAGCAGAAGAGAGGTGCTCTGCTTCCGAGCAGTCATTGAAAAGTAAGTGCTGGAGACCTGCGAAGTTTGTTTGTGTTTATAGTGCCAGGTAAACGGCTTAGCCGTCCTGCAAGTTAGTCAGGGAAATACCTGTGTAGTAAGTGCTCCAAATCGGAGTTAGGTGTTTGTTTTGTGTTTTGTTTATTTCTGTGTTTATTAAAAATTAGCGCAAACGCGCTTTAAAAATCCACTTCTATTGTGTTGGGTCGTATTCTTAAAGGGGCAACGAACTCGAGTGGGTCTAATCGTTTTACAATATATATATATATAGAGAGGTATATATAAAAAAAAACAGGTCCTACCAATATTTAAACTCAGATTGCTGGATTCCGAGTCCAGAGTGCTAACCATTACACCATGGAACAGCACTCACGCAAACTCCTGAATGCAGGCACATGCAGTCATACACACACACACAAACACACACAGCTTCCCTGGTGGTCTAGTTGTTTGTACTACTGTAAGGTACAATATTACAAAAGAAAGAAAAGGGAGACTGAGTGCTGAACCCTCCTCTGGACCAGCAGTCGATTCTTGTAGCTCATCAATATGGTGGTGCTATAATAAAACCCTGCATTTATATGATGTTATATGAAGGCACTCATAGCGCAACTTTGACTTCATTATATATAGTATTATTATTATTTTTGGTTAAAAAAACAGATGGAACCTAATTTAATGCAATGAAATACAAAAGTTTAACCTTTGCACTGGGAGGCTTGGCTACAGGGGTGCTAAGAAAAATGTTAAGGTAGCTATAGCCCCCCAAAGCTGTCCAAGAGGCTGTGGTGCAATGGATATCATGTTAGACTTCTAGTCAAATACTGAGAAGTGATTTAAAGGTTTTTTACCCACAGCCCGGCTAGCTCAGTCGGTAGAGAATGAGACTCTTGCTCTGGTGGGTTCGAGCCCCATGTCGGACGGGAGCTTTTGCTTCATTTTTAATGTGAGCTCTTTCTATACCACCTTCGTCTTGCTGATGAAGGACTCATTCAGCACACCTGCCAACAACTGAGCCCCACAAGTTCTCGATTTGTGCTTTCCCTCTTCATATCAGGTGCCTGCACTGCACTCTACACTTTATTTCAGGATACCGCGTGCTTGCAATGGTTGGACCTCGTGGCACAACGGTAGTGCATCTGCCTGCAGATCAGAAGGCTGGGAGTTCAAATCACGTTGCAGTCAGTCTTTGACGTTCTTCAGCGTGTCTGGATTTCAGTGTGTTAAAAAAAAAAAAAAAAAATGTGTGTACAAGATAGCAGGAAAACCCTGGCATGCTCGCTCCTGTTAAACATAAGCAGCTCAATGCGTTGTTGTTTTATTTGTCTTTACAAACGAAATTGAAATTGAAAAGATATAAATTAACAAGAAAGTGTATACTTAAGCAACACGGATACCCCACAGCGCAGGCATTTGCAGCCAGAGTGGAGAAAGCAAAGTGTACAGAACACCCTCCAACAGAATACTAACAGAATTCAAAACAGAAGTGTTCCCTGACCGGGGATCGAACCCGGGCCTGTTGTAAAAAAAAGAAACAACATACATATATATTATATGTATATTGTTAGATATGGAAGGACAAGAGAAGAAATTCTGTTGTATGAAGATTTATTCTAATGAACATAACCCTTGGTTAGGCTCAACACCAGAGAAGACTAACAAAAACAAAACATAACAAAAAATAGCGATTCAATAAAATGACATCAGATAATCGATAGTTTATCTTAAAAGTTAAATCTAGCAATGCTTAAATCTACTACATTCAGTTGTTCTTCAAAGAATCGCAATGAGTCAACTCTGTCGAGTTAGACTCATCCCTGCAGATTAGTCATTTTGCTAAGCTGATATAATATAGTCCAGCCATTTCCCTGACTGAACTAGAACCAGAATCAACGCAGTGAATCAACCCTGTAGATTGACCATTTTGCTAAGCTGATATAACATAGTCCAGTCATTTCCCTGACTGAACTGGACCCATCAATGCAGTGAATCAACCCTGTGGATTGACCAAAGAACCAAGGTTTCCACCTTGTGTTATATACAGTACAATTCCCAAGCAAACACCGATCACCAAATATGTATATGTTCAAAATACTTGATTTGAAATAGATTTCACGTCAGCTGTTGTCCTTTCTAAATAGATCTCTACATATATGTTTTACCATATTAGGATTTATCGGATCAATGCAATGAACACATTGCGATCCCTGACCTGTTCCGAGGTCACTTTGCTTATTTCTGGCACATAGCCATCTGTTGTTGTCTTGTCACGTGGTTCAACATCACTTAAAAGGTAGTAAAAATATTCTTCAAGATTCAACTATCTTTCAATCATAAATGCACTTGAACCATTTTTCGGAAGTTTGCGTCCTTTGCAAATATGATATTTCAGACCGTGTATTCCTCTCAGGTCTTTTCAGTGTATCACTTGTTTGACCATTACAATCCAAATATGTGTAAAACATCTAATCCCAAATGTGTCAAGAGGGCCGCAGCAGTTACAGCGCCGAACCCTAACCACTAGACCACCAGGGAAGTTGAGAGGGTCCCTGCGCGTCACACTAGAAATGCATGTTAGCTAAACTGTCAAGTGAAACGACTAATCAATTTGCAGGACTAGCTAGCACTAGCGTGATACTTTGCCATGGGAGGCTCTGTGGTGCAATGGATAGTGCGTTGGAATTCTAGTTAATAACTGAGAAGTGATTCAAAGGTTGTGGGTTTGAGTCCCACCAGTCATGTTTTGGGGCTGCTGTAGGAATTGAAAGCATTTGTTGTTTTAAAGAACACCTATGGACATAGTTTTATTTTGGTGCCTTAAAAGCATAGTCCCACTGAGATTTGAACTCAGATCGCTGGATTCAAAGTCCTGAGTGCTAATCTCCTTCACATGCTCTATCTAATTAGAAACACAGAGCAATGCAATAGGCACCGCTGGGGTTCGAACTCAGGATCTGTTTACTAGACAGACCAGCTAAGTCACGACGCCTGTCGTCACGTTAAAGCTGGAGCAGAGAGTTTCAGTATGGTTATGTGTTTCCTACCAAACACAAATCTCCAAAACGAACTACCATGCATTGTTGCAAACCCCACTTAAAACATTAGACATCTCCATTGATTTCACGTGTTTGATCGCACACTTCAGTTTCAAAATGACGAAAGTCACATTCACTGGATTTTCTTTTTTAAAAGAAATGTAACCCTCAGTTAGGTCCCACCGAGATTTGAATTCCGATTGCTGGATTCAGTGTCCAGAGTGCTAACCATTGCACTATGGAACCGACAGTGATGTCCTGCGGGGCGCATGGCCTGTCGCTCCTGCTGCTCCAAAGTGTCGAATGTTCCAGCTGGCGACCCATAAAGCGCTTTTTTGATAACAAAATATGACTTGTATTAACATTACATTGTGTCTGTGTGGTGTGCGTGGCTTATCCCTCCCCTCTCCCACTCACACAAAGGTGATGTATACGTTTGTGACCCAGAAGTTTACACATTACATTATTCATGATTACATTATTCATGATTACATTATTCACCTTTGGCGAGTTGTAAACATTAAGTTTGCACAAGTTAATGAATTACACAAACATTGTAGGTCATCGGGTTTACAAATTGAAACTTCAGGTTTTGTACAGTTTGCACAGCAGTGTAGTATGTAAACTTCAAGTAACCACAGGTCTAGCCACCTGTAGTTACTGGCAAACTGAAAGTTTACTAGGATTTCCATATCAGTCTTTACATTGTAAACATCTAGGCCTATATTTTCCACTGTGTGCAAATTGCAGGCAAATTGCCCATGCCATAGTAAATGTATGATGTGGGCAATTTACCCACAGTGGACAATCAGGCCCCTAGCATTCATAATGGTTGGACAGGAAATGTAAGCTAATATTTTTTATCTGGTGTGTATACATTTTCTGCAAACCATAGGGGACCTGAAGTGGTAGAAGTGGGTTGCAAGCTAATATTCTGTCATACAAACATAACTACACAGTTCCTTTTTGTCTTCACTGAATTAATTCAATTAGTTTTGCAGAAAAATGAAGACAAAGTGATTGAGCAGTAAATTATATTTTAATGTTTTCAAAATTAATAAAAACTTAATTTAATTAATTTCTTAGCAGATGCCCTTATCCAGAGTGACTTACAAGTGTATTTCATTCTCTTTTTTTACATACAATTATCCATTTATACAGTTGGGTTTTTAGTGGGTTAGTAATCTAGGTAAAGTACCTTGTTCAAGGATACAACAGCAGTGTCCCCCACCTGGGATTGAACCCAAAATCCTCTGGTCAAGAGTCCAGAGCCCTAACCACTACTCCACACAGCTGCCCTAATTACAACATAAATGTATTCCTTTTACTGAAAAAAAAACATGAATTAAAATACAATGTGGAAGTAAAGAAAGTAGAACTGTAAAGTAGTTTGATGGCTTCCAAGCCAGTACCATTATTATGCAATACAATGTGCAAGGAACGTTGCACACAGCAACAGGATTTTTGTCAGGCAGTCATTTGGTTAAAGGAGGAAGAATATTTTTCAATGTTTAAAATCTATTGTCCCAGGGATGATGCCTGTCAAGTATTCACCTAAACCATTTTTAAGAGAAGCAGTTATAAATTTGAGAAAGGTCAGATAGCTATCTTGATGAATGAAGTAACACCATTTGTAAAAAAAAAAAAAAAAAAACGGAACTGCATTGACACAGGGATGATGCTTGTCAAGTTTGGAGTTAAACATAGAAATAGTTTTTCAACAAATGTGGTTTTAAATTAAAATGTATGTCAAGTGACCATCTTGTTTTACAGACCATTTTGCCATTTGAATTCTACTGTCCCAAGATGATGCTTACCAGACATTCTGGCTTGGAAGCCTAATAAATTTAAGTACTCAAATGCTGAATGCTGAAGAATTAAAAGATTCACAGCATAATAAATAGGTGAGAACAAGATAACAATGAGATCAAATTAAGGCCGAAACCAAATCAAAACTTTGATCCATCCACAAATCCCAAATTACAAACCATATTTCAGGTGTGAGCTATGATCCAGTTAAATTCAGGAGGAAGTTCTGGGCACTCTCTTACCGAATATGACCCAGTTTTTCTGGGCATTTGCTTGTGTCTTTTTAGCTTTGTGCGGTATTCTTTATCAAGAAGTTTCTTAGCCTCTTAACAGGTATCTTCTCTCCAGGACCAAAGGGGTCATCCTCTTCTCCAGACAAACCCACACAAACATGGGGAGAACATGCAAACTCCACACAGACAGACCCCCTCCTCTGAACTCATAGTAACTTCAATCGATAGGGTGTTTAGTGCTGTCTTGATGAGCAAGCCATTTGGTATGTTGCCAGTGGTTAGAGCATGGAGACGGCGTTGTATTTTCTAGAAATTAATTTTAAAAAAAGGAAAGAAAACGTTATTAACATTTTCTTTTAAAACTACTTAATCAAAGCATTTCAACTATTGATCAGGCAAATTAATATAATTCGTCTCACACAATGTGGAATATTAGGAATAGTCCTTGATACATTCAGCAAAACTTAAAGATCTACATCAACAGTTTTACAACTATGAATCTAATTTGTTTACTTCATAACATTTTACCTCATAATTTGACTAAACTGTTTGAATTAAAATTAGACAAAAAATAAAACTTTATTCTTATCTTTTCAAAAGTCAATCACAATTTTACTGCCACATTTTCTTCATTGCAGCTCTATATGGTAAACCACTTACATCTCCTTTGCCCTTTCTCCTCCGTGCCTCAAGCTGTCTTCTGCTCCAAATGCTTGCTTTGTTTTGCCTTCTCTTTATGGACTTCCAGTGGGTTTTCATTGCAGATAGAAAGTAGGAATGTATATTACATATGCATTTAGTATTTTACAAAACATATATAGGCAGTAAATTTAATCTAAATGTATTGACAATTATGCAATTCCACAATGATGCCTCTGTGTTACTGTTGAACTTAAAAAATCATTTTTATTAAGTTTTAACAAACTAAGTTTTAAACAAACATCAGATTATGTTTCAACATGTTGAATAACAAAAAGGAAAATGGGGCATAAGTGGAAAAATGGGGGAGAGAGCCCTGTTATTAATGATCACATTTAACAACAATACCTTCAGTAGACTCAAAAGGGCATTATGGGGGTTCCAGTCCAGGAATACTGTCCATTAATGTAATTTTGATTACAATAAAAAGCGAAAGCATTAAGGAAAAGCAATACGTTACCTTAATAATTAGTACAACGGTCATTAAGAGCACTTAATTTTGGATTAACTATAAAAAATGTTACCTCACTAAACTAATATGACAAAACGTTACTAAACATTTACCATTAATTTCATCCATTGAGGCATCTGGCTTTCCTCCAAGGATATGAGTGAGGTTTATATTCTTTTGACTTAAAATACTTAAAAACAAAACAAAACAAACACAATTTTAGACATACTGAACAGTGAAGCACAATGTAAATTGGCTAGTGTGCTTGTGATTCTGCAGTTTCACAACAATCATTTTATTTCAGATTCAATACAAATCAAAGTATACAATATATTTGCAGACATAGGTATTGGCACCCAGTATAATTAATTCAAAAGAAAAATCAATATGTATTACACTTAATAAATGATGGAATAACATTATTTCAGATAAGGGGTGCCAAAACATACGTTTGCAAATGTATGCATAGTGACAGAAAAAAATAACTCTCTTAGCAATGCTTCTACAGTAAGTATGGTTTACAACTGTTAAGACCAAATCAGCATGACTGCCCAAGATGTGCAGAAATATAGATCACTTCCACCTGGAAATCCACATGCTGTACATGTTAGTTATTATGAGAACAAAATAAATCCTAGTGTCAGGTGATCACAATGATAACACTTCAATATTGTTTTAAAATACTGCTAACATTTCTGTAAGAAACAGCATACTCTTCAGTTGTGTTCCAGGGATCCAGACATTCATTATCTGTGGTATAGTGATTATAAGCTCTATGTACAAGATTCTGAGAGAAAAACAAAATTCAGAAGCAGAAGCAGGATTATGTTATTATCACAATTAATCCCTCCATCCATTATCATGAACCGCTTAATCCTTTAGAGGGTCACGGTGAGCTGCAGCCTAACCCAGCATACACAGGACTACACCCTGGACAGGATGCCAGTCCATTGCAGGGCACCTCACTCACAAGGCAATTTAGAGTGACCAATCAACCTGAACAGCATGGCTTTGGACTGTGGGAGGAAACTGGAGTACCCAGAGAAAACCAACACAAACATGGGGAAAACATACAAACTCCACACAGACAGACCCCCTAGACCAGATTCAAACCTAGGGTGCTGCCACTGTGAGGCAGTAGCGCTAAGCACTACACGGCCGTGCCGCCCCGTACAGAAAACCCTCCAACAGAATACAAACAAAATTAAAAACAGAAGTGTTCCCTGACCAGGAATCAATCGCTAACCACTACGTCACCGTGCCACCCTGTACAGAAAACCCTCCAACAGAATACAAACAAAATTAAAAACAGAAGTGTTCCCTGACCAGGAATCAATCGCTAACCACTACGTCACCGTGCCACCCTGTACAGAAAACCCTCCAACAGAATACAAACAAAATTAAAAACAGAAGTGTTCCCTGACCAGGAATCAATCGCTAACCACTACGCCACCGTGCTGCCCTGTACAGAAAACCCTCCAACAGAATACAAACAAAATTAAAAACAGAAGTGTTCCCTGACCAGGAATCAATCGCTAACCACTACGCCACCGTGCCGCCCTATTAGTATTGATATTATTTTAATATTTGATAAACCCTGTAAGCCATCTTGGATAAAAGCATCTGACAAATACATGTATTGCTCCTTTGACAGAAGAATTGCAGGAAGGATGGATGCCAGGATTTCATCTGAAGTCAAATAAATTGGGGTCTGTCACAACATTTCACCTTGCACTGTGCGGATAGCTTGTGATATTTGAGCTTGCCGAAAATTGTGTGGGTTTCTGGGTCATGCAGCAAACAGTGGATGTTCCAAATGCTGGAAAAGGTTTTTCTGGACAGACTGGTAAGAAAGACTACAGTGGTTTTAATAAAGATGAATGGCCTGAAAGGACACATAGCACTCACTTGAAGTGGGTTGAAGAAATATTGAATGCATCAACTGTGGCAGATGAAGAATGTTCAGAAAGACAGTATGGTGTGAGATATTCAGCACTGTTGGAACTTCATTATATAGACATAGTGAACATGCATATAGTTGACCCAATGCACAATTTATTCCTTGGAACAGCCAAACGTGTCATGGACATTTGGAAAGAACGGGGTGTATTGACCGATTTTGATTTAACATCCAGCAACGTATAAATGACTTTGAAGTACCAATAGATATTGGTAATCCTCATAAAATATACTGAGTGTTTTAAGGGTTTACTGCAGATCAATGGAAAAATTGGACAATATTGTTTTAAATACCTTGCTTCAAAAGAGTGCTTCCAAATGTGCATTTGAATGTTTGGAGATAGTTTATCAAATGTTACGTATTATGTTCTCACATAATAACAGAAGAAGTCCTTAGTAGAGCTAATGAAGAAATAACGCATTTCTGCCAATCATTTCAGGATCTTTATGGTCCCGAGTATGTTACACCAAAAAAACATTTACATAGTCACATACAAGAATGTATCCTTAATTATGGCCCTGTCTATTCATTTGGGGTGTTCAGTTTTGAAAGGTTTAATGGAATTTTGGGAAATCAACCATCAAATCAGCGGGCGGTTGAAGTACAGCTAATGAGAAGATTTCTGAAAGATGGTTTGATGTTTAGTAATTATCTGATTGTTAGAACTTGAAGCTACTGCACTAAAAAGTAACTACAATGTGATAGGTGTTACAGAAACTTGGTTGTCTGAGAGTGATGGAGATGAATATAATATTAGTGGGTACACACTGTATAGGAAAGACAGGCAGGACAGAAGAGGCGGAGGGGCAGCGCTATACATAAGAAATAGTCTTGAAGCCCAGGTGTTAAATCTGGACAAAGAAAACAACGCCGAATCAATATGGGTCAGAATAATGGACAAAAATTCTAAGGGCATAATAATAGGAGCATGCTATAGACCACCAAATGCAGACGCTGAGCAAAATAATCTGTTATACAATGACATTCGAAATGCGTGTAGAAAAGGAGAAGCCATACTAATGGGAGATTTCAACTTCCCCCATATAAAATGGGAGAACCCGGTGTGGAGCACGACGGACGAAATTGAAATGGTGGAAATGACAAATGACTGCTTCCTAACACAATTTGTCAAGGCACCGACTAGAGGGGAGGCGTGCCTTGATTTAGTCTTTTCAAATAACGAAGACAGAATAACTAAAACAGAGGTCAGAGAGCCTCTTAAAATAAACAAATCCCCAGGGCCAGATGAGATTATTAATATTTGTTTATTTAGCAGACGCCTTTATCCAAGGCAACTTACAGAGACTAGGGTGTGTGAACTCTGCATCAGCTGCAGAGTCACTTACAATTACGTCTCACCTGAAAGACAGAGCACAAGGAAGTTAAATGACTTGCTCAGGTTCACACAATGAGTCGGTGGCTGAGGTGGGATTTGAACCAGGGACCTCCTGGTTACAAACCCTTTACTTTAACCACTGGACCACACAGCCTCCATATTACTTAAAGAAATGGAAGAAGTTATTTACAAATCGCTAACCAAGATCATGCAACAGTCGAGACAGGAAAGACACGAAAATTGCAAACGTAATACAGATCCACAAAAAGGGAGACAAAACCGAACCAGGTAACTACAGACCAATAAGCCTGACTTTTATTATATGAAAACTTATGGAAACTATAATAAGATCCAAAAAGGAAAATTACCTATATGGTAACAATATCCTGGGAGACAGTCAGCATGATTTTAGGAAAGGGAGATTGTGTCTAACTAACCCGCTTGATTTTTTTGAGGATCGACAATGGATAATTGCAAAGCATACGACATGGTTTATTTAGATTTCCAGAAAGCTTTTGAGAAAGTCCTGCATAAAAGATTAATTCTCAAACTGAACGCAGTAGGGATTCAAGGAAATGCATGCACATGGATTAGGGAGTGGTTAACAGGTAGAAAACAGAAAGTACTGATTAGAGGAGAAACCTCAAAATGGAGCGAGGTAACCAGTGGTGTACCACAGGGATCAGTATTAGGTCCTCTGCTATTCCTAATCTACATTAATGATTTAGACTCTGATATAGTAAGCAAACTCGTTAAATTTGCAGACGACACAAAATAGGAGGAGTGGCAAACACTGTTGCAGCAGCAAAGGTCATTCAAAATGATCTAGACAGCATTCAGAACTGGGCAGACACATGGCAAATGACATTTAATAGAAAAAAGTAAAAAAAAATTGCATGCGGGCAATAAAAATGTGCATTATAAATATCATATGGGAGATACTGAAATTGAAGAAGGAACTATGAAAAAGACCTAGGAGTTTATGTTGACTCAGAAATGTCTTCATCTAGACAATGTGGGAAGCTATAAAAAAGGCCAACAAGATGCTCGGATATACTGTGAGAAGTGTTGAATTTTAATCAAGGGAAGTAATGTTAAAACTTTACAATGCATTAGTAAGACCTCACCTAGAATATTGTGTTCAGTTCTGGTAACCTCGTTACAAAAAGGATATTGCTGCTCTAGAAAGAGTGCAAAGAAGAGCGACCAGAATTATCCCGGGTTTAAAAGGTATGTCATATGCAGACAGGCTAAAATAACTAAATCTATTCAGTCTTGAACAAAGAAGACTACGCGGCGATCTGATTCAAGCATTCAAAATCCTAAAAGGTATAGACCAGGGCTTCTCAAACTCGGTCCTGGCGACCCCCTGTGGCTGCTGGTTTTCATTCCAACCGAGCTCTCAGTTACTTAACTAGACCCTTAATTGAACTGATAATTTGCTTCATTAGACCTTATTACTTCTTTTCAGCTCTTGAACAGTTGCATATTTCAAGTTACCTATAGCATTTGATAAGTAACCTGAACTGCAACTGTTTAAGAGCTGAAAACAAGTGGGGCGGGTGGTAACATTCCTCACATTGCCGTTTCTGCTCTGTCCGTTTGAACAGACTTCTCTGCTACACATTGTGTTTATAAGGTACTGTTTCATTTATTATGCAGTTAAATATGTTCAGTGTTTGAAATAAATGATTCTTCATGCTTCCCCTAATATAATTGCCGGTTGTAGTATATATCCCCCTGTCCTGTGTTGTCAATGCTCAGAGACATCAACGTCTCTCTGGCCTGAAGGCAGTGGATGCCGGCCTTTTCACACACACAAGTTTGGTTCACTTTGTAACAGGTGGGACCGAAGATGCCATGCACCTGTAGGGAATCAAGCCGTAATTGCACTTAATTAACTGGTGATTGTTGACCTAATAAAAGCTGATTCCCTGCAGTTGTGTGGCATAAGCTTTTCTTTCTGGGTCCGTGTGTTTTTCGTTGGATGAAGCTGTGACCCGACGTGTGTGTTTCCCTCATTATCAGTGCTACTACTAGGAGCGATAAGCTGACTCTCTTGTTTTCTTTTAGATTCCCTTCCCGGTGCGAGTTTAGTTTCATAGAGTTTTTTTTTTTATCTTGTTTGTTTGTATTGTTATTAGCAGGACGATCGTGGAGTGTGGTGGCCATAAACAGCCGCGTCCTGTCTGCAGGTAATGTTTGTTTGGTAATGGTATTTTTTTTTCATTTGTTTCAGTGTGGTTGATACTAATTCTTTTTTCGTATTGTTTTAGGTTTAGTGTCAACCACCGTTTCAATAATATGTTTTTTATATGGTTTTGTTCATCATTTTTGTTATTGTAGAACGGACACTGTTCCCAGTTGATGAATCCCTCGTTGTGTTGTGGTTTAAAACTAAATACTAATGGTAGTATTTGCTAGTGTCTTTAAGTCAAAGTTGTGGTAATATACTTTGGCCATTATAGCGGGGTGGCACCAGGAGATGTATAGAGAGCAGCCGGGAAACAGTGCCCGTTCACCTTCTTTCATATGGTTGTTTATCTTTTGAATCGAACTAGTAACTATTAGAATCTTGGTCTTTTTTGTTGTGCATTGTTTAAGAGACCGCAGCGATTATTTAGAACCTGCACCATTAATACTATTACTTTACCCGGTGGTCTGTGATGGTAACTTGTGTTCCCGGGATCACTAGAGTGTGGTTTTATTTTATTAATTCTTGTGCACGATTAGTATTGATGAGGAGTTGTTTGTGTTTCATGATTTGATGCACTGCGTATTTGATTTGTTTCGTTTGTTGTGTATTGCATATTTTTATATATATATATATATATATATATATATATATATATAATTTAGAATTCCTGGGCACTGCCACAGACACCGGGACTATTGGATATATGGCATTGTGCTATATTCTTGTGTGTATTCTCTACTCGCCCGATACGCATGCCAGCGTCAGTGACACACTGTCCGATACGCATGCGAGCGTCAGTGACACACTGGCCAATACGCATGCCAGCGTCAGTGACACACTGTCCGATACGCATGCGAGCGTCAGTGACACACTGGCCAATACGCATGCCAGCGTCAGTGACACTCTGTCGCTGGAGGTGAAAAGCGCTCGGTGCCTCCTGGCGCTGGTGTATAACACCTGTAACATGTTAAACCAGCGCTCAGTGCTGCACCGCCGCGGACCAGCAGCCCATTGCGAGCGAGCAAGCCAATACAGAAAGTGTCACATGACAATTGTTCGTGTGGTGTTTTAGATTGCTGAAATCTTCTTTAGAAACTTTATTTTTATTTTTGATGGCGCACATTGTAACACTGCATGAAAAATACGGTTTACCAATTGTGTAAACCTATTGTAAAAAAAAATACAAACTTAAATTTTGCAAAGTTTGTACATGTTGCAAACCTACTGCAAACTTTATTTTTTACAATTGTTTTGCTAAATCAAGAACCTAATGAAGGTCTTTAAGTCCATTTGGACTTAAGGTTTGAAAATAGTAAAATAATGGTTTACAAACTGTGTAAACATATTGTAAAATATAAAAACATAATGTTTGGAAAGTACGCACATATTGCAAACTTTATTTTTACAAATGGTTGACTAAACAAAGAACCTAATGGAGGTCTTTAAGTCCATTCAGACTTAAGGTTTGCAAATAGTAAAATAATGGTTTACAAACTCTGTAAACCTTTACAAATGTAATGTTTAGTAAGGTTTGCATGCATTGAATTAAACAATATATTTCATCAGGTTTACAAAGTACTACAAACTTAGCATTAAATATTTTAAACCTGTCTTTGCAACTGGTCTACACATACCATTTAAACCCATTTTCTTGCATTACCTTTGTAAACAGATGTGCATCTATCCAGACTTGAATTTGCCAAATTGTAATCCCCATTTTTCTATGTACATTAATAGCAAAATTACACAATTTCCAAGACATTTGATTTAATTTGTAAAAAGTTACAATGAAAGGTCTTGGTAGTGTTCTTTATTTAATGGAATATCCATTAAACCTGAAGTATTTACACTAGCTTTCAAAAAAGAAAATAAATCATGCAATACAATACCTTTTGTAAATTTAGCTAGAACAGTTAAACTTTTAAATTAATAACAAGCAAGTTTTTTTATTAAGTATACATTTTTTTATTCAATGAATATGTAACAGCAGAACATATTTAGCAATTGCCTTTTTTACATAAACATTTACTAATTGAGAACAGATAACATAATTGAAATTGAAAACAGATATTTTGAAAAAAAAAAAATCTACCTATTTTTTGTTCTAACTTTGAATGGGAACTCAAATTGTGTGTGTGTTACAAGTCCCATATGTTACTACAACTGTTTAAATAAGGCGTGTGTATTGTTATTATTATTTATTTATTGACATTCTGACACCTTTTTTTCAACACTATTATTAAAATTGCAGATGGCTTCAAATGTACTCTTCAGAAGAATTTGAGCACTACATTTCTCATCATTCTCCTATCTATGATGGGGGTGATGGAAAGTGTAGTTCTGAAGTTCTTTTGAAGGGTGCATTCGAAGCCATCTTGAAAACTGAGAACTGTAGACAACTGCTGCATTTTAATAGTGTAAAAAGTGGTCAGGATGTCAAAAACAAACAATACACAGCTTATTTAAACAGTTGTAGCAACATATGGGAACATGTAACACAAATGTCTATTCACATTTCATCTGTATCAAGTAACCATGAAAATTCAGCTGGCAAATCTGGCCTTTTTGAATTAGAAAATGATCCTCTTTTGCGAGGTAGTTTAGGTTTTCTTTTTTTCTTCTGCACACTAAAAGCAAAATCGCAGGCTTTTTTTCCATCTAAATTTTTTGGCCTCCCACCTTTGTGGTCGGATGACCTTCAGAGTGATTTTCTTCCCCTTCATTGAAGGGATTCTCTTCCTCCCCAGATTCTTCAGTGCTCATTGTGATATCTACAGGGAGCACTTTGAAGGCAGTTATTAGCTTTTCTTTCTCCTCCTCCAATAAAGATGAATGAGGGGCCCCCTGTATTCGACACTGGCATTTCTAAAAATAAAATAATGATAAAAATTAATTAATTACTGCATATATATTTGATGATTTGCAATGTTGCTCATATACAGTCACCTCGACCAATATTGCTTTTTATTCGGAGCCACCATACTATTGTCCAATTCATTCTAGCTACAATGTACTCTAATGGCAATGAGTGTTTTGTTTTAACATTAGCAAATATACAATTTTTATTGCCTTCGTAGTAGAGGTATGGATTTTTAATAATTAGGTATTCAAGCACTCAACCTCTAAATTGAATGACAGGTATTAAACCTATTAGTAACAATCAATCTGTAATGCAATATATAGGAATAGGAAAATAAAAGACGTGCCAATTTTGGGTCAGATCAACAACAGCAACAAACTTGTTACAGAATCTTTCTCAGTTTTGTACTGTTAAAGTACACATTGTTCACAAATGTTTTTTTTCTTATTTTATTTAGCCAGTATTCCAATGTTTATGCATTCAGATAATATGTTTTATTTATGATATTCAAATATTCGAACTTAGATCGTAGGAAGTAGGTAGATTTCTTATCATGCATAAATACATTTTCATCATTTTAACAGTTATCGCAGATGGTGATTTATGTATGGCAGATTATTAAAGAATGTTTACTGCTATAAAATACATTTCTGTCCAACATCTTCACATTCAAAAATAAGCTGTTTGTTTGTTCATACCTTGCTTGTAAATATAGTATGCAATGCTCATCTTTCATTAGTACTCAATTGTAAACATATTTTAATATCTATTCAGCCAACTGTAGTTTGCATTCATGGAAAAAGGTGACAAGGAGTAACTAAATTTTAATTACTCACGTCTCTCTTATTTGTCCTCCTACGAGCCTCCAGCTGTCTGCGTTCCCATATATTTCTTTCATTCTCTTTTCTTCTCAGATTGCGCCAGTAGGTCTTCATGGTCACTAATTCAAAAAAAAAATAGTATGAATATCTCATTTTATAAATAAAAGGAAGACGAGTTGCTGTATTTGCAACAAAGGCCATCAGTGGTCAGTAAGATGGCAATGGCATGGGCTGGTCCCCCATAGTCTCTTAAAAACACTGGTGCATGCTGGTGTATACTAAAACATGGAACACAACTGTGCAACTGTTCAGTTCACACAGCTTACGGGTATAACATACTTTATTTAATCTATGAAGGTACTTACTAAATTACTCTAGTTACTTGTATAATCAGTTTTTGCTTCAAGCGCATTTGAACTTACCAACTATTTCATCATCTGAGGCTTCTGCATTTCCCCCTTTGACATATTCTTTTATTTTTGTTAGGCATACATTTTTTGAACCTAGGATGCTGCAGAAAAAAAACACACATTTAGAATACACAAGGATAACTATCAAGATTTGGTGTTTTTAAAAAATAAAATGTATGTCAGCCTTCTGAAGCACTTATATATTTGAATGTTTACAATCCATCACATGCAGCATGCAAACAGAACAATGTAAATGAGATATAAATAGGTATATTTTTTATAACTACATTTTATACATTTATTAGAATTGCATTTTGTTTAATTGTAATTTCCCTATGACATTTAAATCTGGTTATTTCCAAGGATTTATCTAAAATACAAATAAAGTGCAAAGGTTCAAATCCAGCATACAAACTGCCTGGAATGCCACAAATAGCAGACATTTAAGTTGTGGTAACAAAATAGCTTCTATTGCAATTTAGTCATGTAATTACACAATTATACAGTTTGTAACCATGGATGAGAAAATATTGTGTTGTCCTACCATACCAAGTAGAATAACCACTTTTCTGTTTAAATAAAACTATATAAGTGGCATTCACCATCAATTAAAATTCAGAAATAAGAAATAAAACTTACTCCTCATTTGTGTCCCAGGTAGACTGATTATCTGTCAGGTATTTCTGTCAGGTATTTGTAAGCTCTCGGAACTAAGTTCTGTAAAGTACAAGATACATTTGATGAGTGCATGGTTCCTTTTGAACACTACATTTTTTAAATACATCTACAGTATGTATTCATTTTTTTAAGGAAATATGCATAAATGGTTATACCTGTCACCGTGACCCTGTTAAGGATTAAGCGGTTAATGATAATGGATGGTTATACCCGTGTTAATGGTGAAGTTTGAATCGAATCTCCCGAGGTCTTTTTTTCTCTTCTTCGACATATTATGTTGCAGAAGTTCTATTGTTTGTTTCTGTACAACACAAATGCAATTTCTTTTTTAGATTTAAATATTTTTTAACACAAGTTAAATCAGTTTTCTTTGTACATGCTAATGGAAAAGAACAAAAATAGTCTAAGGCCGGGACCAAATCAAAACTTTAATCCAAATTACTTGGTACTGATAGTGTCTTTTTTGTTTGTCAGAGGGTTATTCCTAATAGCCCAGAGCAAACCTGGCATTAATAGTGGGTTTGTAATTTGCAATTAACAAGTGGGTCAAAGTTTTGATTTGGTCCAGGCCTTAGTCTAAATAACTTGCAATAAAGAAAAAAACTTTTTAACTGAAGTTAGTTTTGCAATCATCAATATTTTGCCTTTCAGTGCTGCTTTTAATATATAATGATCAACATTAAAATGAATACTGCAAATTGTGTTTGGTTGCACGTCAGTTTAAACCTACAAGCATTATTTTTAAAAAGGGCTTCCCCATGCAATGTTACTCCATTATGAATTTACATAAGTCCAATACCTGAGTGTCAATGAGATCTTTCTGAGATTTTAATATATATCCCATCACAGCCTTTGTTTCCTCCTGACTTTCAGAATCGAACCATAGATCTGCACAAGCCTGCTGCCATAAATCATTGCTGTCCAAATGAAGAATGTAATTATGGTTAAAAACATTTAATAAACTTTTTACATCATCATATTAATTATAAGTTAGAAGAATGCCAAACTACAGCACTCTGTGTAATAACAACTGTTCTACATAACTTGTACCATTAAAGGTAATGCAATGTTAGGAAAGTACTATAAAACACACAAGAAGTCGATTAAACACTGTTTTGCTGGCATAATAATTTTGTTGGTGATCCTGTTCAAACAAATCAATTTGCATACAAACAAAATATAAGATCATAAATGATGCGTCTTGTACATCTATGTTCCCCATTTAATGCACACTTCACTTCCCTTGAATTTGAGCTGTTTGTTTTTTAAACCGATAATGCTCTGACAAAACAGGGGGGGTGCCGGCCCTTAAAGCCACATTAAATTCATCAAAAACACGAGTAATCTGTTCCTGAGTGCTAAAAGTTATTTTAGTCTGTGTAGATAGTCCTTTGATGGCAACTGTTGTATTATGTGAGGCATGGTCCATTGGGTAAGGAACAGCAGGTACTGCTTGTTTATTTAAGGTCATCGGCAGCCTTCTCGTTTGTCTCCTTAACCTCAATTTAGCACAGGAACGCTTTCTTTTCCTATTGTGGAAAATATTACTTCAGAAAACGAGTAACTAAAATTGAAATTTTTCTTTAAATTAAGAAAACTAAACATGGAGGCTTACCTTGTGGATGCTGATGCTGAGGGAGAGCCTTCAGAAACTGAAGATGATGATCTGCAATAAGAATTAAAGAACAGGCAATATTCATTATGAAACACAGCAATTTTATAATTTTCTTACATGGATACTAAATGTATTGCTACAGTATCGGAGTTACGATATCACATTTAGCATTTTAATAATGCAAGACAAATCCACTACCCTTTAAGAATAATCACCCATCGGAACAAATAAGACTATTTCCATACTACTTGTTTAATAGTAAAAAGACAACAATTAATGCCACTACCCTTCTTGCTGAATAATGTTGCCTATTTTTTTGAGGAGACAATGTTTTATTTGTTTTTTCTTTAGACAGGGGATCTAAGTGGGGTAAAAGGGCCAATAAATGCTACACCACCTATCAGTCATTCTGTTTCAACATTATCATACCTGTTTCCCTGTTCTGACTGATTGGAAACTGAGTGAGCAGGTATAGGTGATGCCTGAGTGCAGGGAGACCTGAAAACATATAATTAACACAAGTTAAAAAGGACAGCACAGTGAAACCTCTGGTCTTTAAAATCCAGCTACAGACAAAATGATAAATTAATCAATAACATGCTACACCTTATTTCATGTAATTACAAATTATATATATGCATGCCAATTCCTACCTATAGTTAACTGTGCTGAATTCTCTAGCTGTATGCACATTGGGCCCCGAGGGTTTCAGTGGTGTTGAACTAGCAGGTAGGCCTAATTCAAACTCATCTTTTTCTCTGTGAAAAATTGGACAAATACTTCTGAACCATACTTGGGCAATTATTAAAGTGCACATTAATTAAAAAAATTAAATAAACTACTACACTAATACAATATTCATAGTTACCTTGAAAGATACAGCAAATCTCTACCATTAGCAGAAACATCAAGGGCAGACTTCTGGACAGTAGGGGTACATGCCCACCTTTTACTGGGCTCCAGATTAACTTTCTCTTGCCTAACAAGATATAAAAGAGGTTACAAAAGAGAACCTCATGAAGCATTCACTTAAAGTTCACTGTAAAACTTCTTCCACAATATGGTTGTTAGTTTGTTCATACATCCACAATTTTCTATTATTTCAGCACTTCATGCATTCATCCATGTTGGTCATAGAAAAAAAAAATATTCTTTAAAGTTCATTTTGAAACAGACCTGTTTAAAAGCACGTCAGAAACAACCTTTCCCATACGGAAAGAACATATATTTTACATATATTAAAAGCAATATATGTTCAACTTATATGCCTGTTATTTTTTTATGTTGCTTTTTGTATGTGTATTTATATATGTTCATATATAAACCATATGTGGTTTTGGCAAAATTTTTACCCTTTTGTAGTATGTACAATATAAGGATTTTATGTGTTTGTATATGTAACATACATTGCTCCTCATATATGTTATTTGTACTGCAAATATGTGTTTTATAGTTTAAATATGCTTTTTAATCATTTAAATATGCTTTTTTTATATCATTTTAATGTTTTTTTTTTTTATATAATTTTAATTATTTTTTATACTTTAAATATGTTTCTTATACTTTGAATATGATTTATTTTATAAGTTATTCAAGATGTTTTTATATTTTAAATGTTTTTTTTATATATTTTTAATGATTGTTTTATACTTTAAATATGCTTTTTTATAAGTTAAATATTCTCTTTTTATACTTTAAATATGTTTCTTATAGTTTAAATATAATTTTTATAAGTTAAATGCATGTATACTTTCTATACTTTACATGTACTGTTTTTTATAATGGAAATATACCCCTTCATTTCGTGAATGTTCTATACAAATCTACATATTTTCATATCCATGAACCAATGAAGAAAAACGTGAAAACATTAAAATACACACACAACATTTATAAATATAGTTGTCGTCAAAGGTTTACATACCCCACACTGTAACCAGAAAATAGAATGCTACACCGACACTTCATATAAATATAATTCCTGGTATTGTTCCTCCATAGAAAAGATAACACAAGATTTATACACAAAATGTTTGTTTATTTTCAACACTTATTCAAAAATAAGTAACATTTACATTTCTTTATGTAATGAGCTCATATGTAATATGCTTAGTTTAGAACT